>JAWDEX010203252.1:0-11375 GCA_035221805.1 Trichilia hirta
TAGTTTTGATACATAATTTTTAAATCTTGAATTGCATATCCTTTTAAACAGCATGCTGTTGTCTTGCAAGAAAAAGAATAGACCTTTTATAATACCTGAGCAAGGTCTTTCATGAGAATATTTCTGTAGTTCTGATGGATGAAACTTTTTTTTCTTTCATGAAGGCATTTGGACAGACGGGACTTGGGTGTTTTCTACTGGTCTTGATCAGCGTGTTAGGTGCTGGCTTCTTGAGGAAGACAGTAAATTGACTGAGCATGCTCATTTAATTGTCAGTGTCCCAGAGCCAGAATCACTGAGTGCCAGAGCCTGTGGCAGGTGAATGAAGCATCTTTATATGCAACTCTTAATCCGCAGCCATCCCTTGCGATGGAATAATTGAGCCTTGCACAATAATGATCCTGAAATTTGTTTCAGGTCTCTTTTTATGTTTTGCCTTTATTTCTTATGCAGGAATCATTATCAGATTGCTGTGGCTGGAAGGGGAATGCAAATGGTTGAGTTCTATGCACCCCCCTTATGTTGATGAGGGACGATAAAGTGGTTTCTCTGATTATGTTTTTGATCCACGCACAAGGATCAGATACGGAGCTTATAATATTGGCATAACCAGGTTCATGACTGCTGCTTTTAACTCTTCAATATGTTGTTAACTAATATGCCATCTAGACAATATGGCTCTGTAGAGTTGGCCATAGGATGGGCTTCCATGTCAGATGTTACATGTTGGTCAATCAATTTTTTAGCTGTGGGTTGACCACCAAATTTACATTTCTTTCTTATTTTTTCTTACTATAGATGAAATTCTCTCTAAAAGGCATATGCCCTATGAAGGGTCAAAGGTTTGAATGTATCTTCGGTCTTGATGCAATTTGGCTCTCTTCTTTTTTTTTTTTATTTTGTGGGGGGGGGGGGGGGTTGTTACTTGGGGTGACTGGAGTTTATTTTCAGTCCAATGTACTCGTATCATATTTAGGCAGATGGCTGTTTTGCTCCATCTCACTTTCCATGGACCAAGCTGGTAGCATAAGCCCAGGCATTTCACAGGGTCAGCCAGATGATTGGCAAGGTTCTCCAGAGGTCCCTTTCCAGTTACAATAACCTGCACAAAGAATGCAAACATAGAAAACATGGCAAACCGCCCATTCTTAATTTCCTTCACTTTAGGCTCAGCAAATGCCTCGGGATCATCAGCTAGTCCCCAGGGGTCAAATCTGCCACTTGGGTACATGGGATCAGTAATTTCCCCAAGGGGTCCTCCAGTAATCCGGTAACCTTCAACAGCACCATAAGGATAACATGGCTAGCCTGAATGGCTAAAATGTTCTGAGCATGGATTAGGCTTGGGTTTCCAAGATAATCAAGACCAGTTTTAAATCACGTGGCCTTTCCACACTTTACTCGTATTCCTAGATAGGAGTTCAGGGAAGACACATCCTAAAGCCCCAAGCATAGCCCACCCGGAATGAATGACTTTGAGTTCCAGGCTATTGGCAAAGGTTTCAGGATCTGCTGATAATCCTGCAGTATCCCACCCCTAGTCACCAGGGAATTCTCCAGTTGGGTAAGATGGGTCTTCACTGGGGAACGGTCTGAGATACTGGACACCTTCAGGACCATACCATGGACTACCAGAGGAGGTAGCAAGCTTTCCTACGGACTTCCTCATTGAGATTCTACCATTGCCATTTCTGCAATATGATGAAATCTCTGTTCCGGCATTTAAAGGAACTGCCTTCCCCGTGAATGGTGATGAGAGTCATGGTTGCCATTTATTCAACCGTTGGGAGATACGGTAGGTGATACCGCGTGGTTCCTAATGAGTTTAGATTTAATGACTGAATTTGGTAATCGAAGGTTGCTTTTATATAGGGAATTCTGCCTTCATCCTGTTCATGATTGGTTAAGAAGGGGATGGAAATGGTTCAAAAATCTAACTCACCCTCCCAGCCAATCGATGAATGGTAAATTGGACTTTGTTGAAATCATTGGGAGATTTTCCATGATTCAAAAATCAGACTTACCCTCCCAGCCTCGCTCCCAGTCAATCGATGAATGGCACTTCGGATTTTGTTCAAATCATTTGGGGATTTTCCGTAGTGTAAAAATATCAAATGACTTACACTTTCTACATATTAGTTGTATATCTTGCAATTAGCAATCCATGTGCATTGGGCAATAGGAAGTGTATTCAAGGACTTAGCTTGGACGCGTGGTATAAGAAATTAGGATTCGAGCTAAACTTATCTGAAGATTTAAGTTGTCTGATATATGCTGCTGTTGTGCGACTTAAATTATTTTTCATTTTCTGATAACTAAGCAAACGAATTATTGGATGCCTGGTTCTGGTGCAGTTAAATGTTGATGTATCTGCTGGTATCAAAGTTTTAAATTTTATGGTATTAATAGCATTTTATTTTTATATTTTTATACATTATTTGTTATCAGTTAGATATAAATACTCAGTTCAATCTAAATACTGAGATATATAGATTATAATATATTAATTATATATGTTAATTTTAATTTTAATTTTAATTTTAATTTTAATTTTAATTATTGAAAGTATTTAAATTTATCGATTATTATAAAATTTAGAAAAAATTTACAAGAAAAAAGGGTACTAGATCTTGTTGATGTATTTATTAGTTGAATTAACTTTATTACATTTACATATACAACTCTACCAATCTTTATTTTATTAAAATACGGCAAAGATAATATGAATTTGTCCATCCGTCCCTTTATTTATTATATATTAATTATTTACGAAGTAAAAGATGTGTAAAAACCTAAT
The DNA here is from genome assembly GCA_035221805.1 of Trichilia hirta. Lineage (NCBI taxonomy): Eukaryota > Viridiplantae > Streptophyta > Magnoliopsida > Sapindales > Meliaceae > Trichilia > Trichilia hirta. The sequence continues at coordinate 2,798 of JAWDEX010203252.1, forward strand.
AAAATTATCTTAATAGTATCTTTGTTATATTTAAATAAAATTTTAAAATTTAAAATATTAAATGAAAAACTTAAAATATTTAACATAAAATTAAAATTTTAATACATATTTTATAATCTAAAAAGTTCTAAAATCAAGTATTTATTGAATTATTATATAATCTTATCACATAATTAATCAAATTTATGTACAAAATTGTTTTTTGTAAAAAATTAAAGTGCTATCTATTACAAATAATGATAATAAAATTTAAAAAATATAATTAAGTTTATTAATTTTTTTGAATAATAATAAACTCAATTTTTAATAATATCACTATGTTAAATTATGAAAATATATATATTTAAAAAATTAATTTACTTAAAATTTATTTTTATTTAAAGATTTATTTTTTTACTTTTTATTAAAAATGTTATATTTATTTTATATTTTTGTGATGGTCAATATATTAAATTTGTCAAATATTTTAACAGTTTATTATCATGGATTTGGTTTGAAGAAGAAGAGGTTATTTTAACTATTTTATAATGTCAATTCAGTCAAACATACCGAAGATATTATTGTAATATTTTTATTAGTTTTCACAAAACTTAGAAAAAAATACGTAAAAATATATTTTTTTGGTGTAATTAAAGTCAAATAATACTTTTAAAAGTCTTAAGTGTTAGTTTAAATTTGATTGTCTAGGTGATATTTTTTTTAAAAAAAATTTAAAGATTCGGGTGCCATTTGCCCTTTAATAAATTAAAAATATTCTTAAATAAATTCATTTTATGGAAAGACTACAAACAAAGATTCTAAATGTAGTATTGTGACTACAATAAATTTTAAAATTTATTCCAAAATATATATTTCAAATTATCTTTATTATTTATTAAATAATTAATATATAATAAATAATTTTAAAAAATAAAAATTCATTAATTTTAGGATGAACAGTTTTATTGAATAATTAAAACACATACAAATTCTTATTTTAATTAATATAATAAAATTATTTTCCTATCACATATTGTATATCAATTATCATATTATCCATCTTAGTTTGTACAAATAAATTTGTGTTTTCAGTGTTATTAAAATTTAAAAATTTAAAAGTTCTTAACATTAAATATAAAAACAGATGCAGATATTTTAAAGAGAAAAAAATCGAAATTTTTAGTCTCATTCAGAAGACATAATACATCACTTAAAATAATAGAACATGTTCTATATCTTGGAAAGAATACACGTGCTTTGTAACGTGGAATCAAATGGATCCCCGTTACAAAATTACATGAAATAAATTTTATGGGATTTTGCAATTTTCAAATGAATATAGAGATTAGAGGGATATTCCATTCAATCAAAGGATGTTTTTCATAGTCCTTTTCAAATTTTCAGATATTAGATTTTGAGAGCATTTCGTTGTTAGTATCTGGCAATGGCTTCGTCAACTCTAGTTTTAAACATTTCATTGTCCGTCTCTCAAGAATCAAAAAAACAAATTGTAGAAATTTAGTATTAGAAATTTCTTACAAATGGATTTTTATTAATTAATTAATTTTATATTTTTAAATAATTAATCAGATTAATAGATATTTTAATATATTAAATCTATTATGTGATCCTATTAAAATTAAATATTAAACATTTAATTGTTATGAACTTAGTTGAATAGTAAAATATAGTCAATTGTGTTAAATTAAAGTTCATAATAGAAATGCTTAGTTAATACATTATTGATTAAAGTTTTACTAAGTCCCCTCTATAGCCTATATATAAAATAGATACATATTAATTTATAACAGCTATAATTTAATTTAAGAATTACACAAATAGGTATGCATTATCAATTCTATTATATGAACATATTTACGATATTTTATAGTTATATATGAATATAATCAAATTTAATTATTCTGCTGTATTTTTTTGATTAATTTATTAGTTGATAAATTGCAAAAAAATTTCATGTGGTATCAAAGTAACGGTATATGATTATAAAATCTACAATTAAAAATTTTTATTTAAAATTTTTTTCCTTATTGTTGAGGTTGAATTTTATAGTTATTATTTTATGTAAAACTTTTAATCAATTGAGATTCAAACTTTAGGACTTTTGTTGATGTTGCTGTGCTCTTTCTATTGATATAAAATTTGTCTTCCAATTTGACCTATATAAAGAGAATTTAGAGTTAAAATATTAGTATATTCGCATTAGATTCAAATCATAATTATTTGATTTTTGGGAAAAATTTTGAAAAAACAAAGCTCAATATTGATTTCAAAGCATATTAAAATCTAAATTTAGTTTTTGGAATCACAAAATTTAGATTAAATACGAGAAAATTATAGCCAAGTCAAAATTAGGTCAAATGACCCAACTTGTAGAAAATCGAGTCACAATCAATCCGATTAGAGGTTAAAAACGCATGAACCAAATGCGCGCAGACATAAGGCGTGATGAACACTCACGAAGGCCTGTGCAACACACACACAAACCTCGTATCATGGCGAGCGTGCAAAATAAAAAAAATAAAAATAAAAATAAAAAAAGAGAAAAGAAGGTCTGACGCACAACACCCATGCACAGGTGATGGCACGTATGGCCCATGTGGGCGTTTTGATGTTTGTTTTGAACCCAATTTTTTTTTATTTGCTTATTTTTAATTTTAAAAAGTTCTAGATGATCAAATTTTATATTTGATCAAAATAATAATTAATTTGGAATTCTCTTTTGTTATGAATTAATAATTTCATAGAAAATAATTTATGCATATTAGCAGATGTATAAAATAAAATGATGGCACTCACTTTCCCTAATTTGATAATATTTATCTATACTCTCCCACACAGTTTATAACACACATTTAGAATAATAGTATGAACATATTGTGGCTAATAAGAATTATTGTTCGATAAACGCAATATGATTTATCTAGGAGTACATGTCGTAAACTACTTTATGTTATTTGATAAATTTTGTGCATTACTAATTTGAAAATTATTTACAAATTATCAAAATTTGTAAATTATTAAAGTTTTTTATATTAAAAATTAATATGCACAATCGCTTGTTCAGAGGGGATTGTTATGTACATTGATTTTTGAAATTTTAAATATTTTATGATAGAGATGTATGATTTAAGAAATTTATCTACTTAAAAGGGATATATTTTAAAAGTTATATATAATTCTTCTCTTTATTGTTATAATGAAAATGTAAGATTTAAAAAATTTATCTGCTCAAATGGGATAGATGCTTGAAAATTTTATACAATTTTTCTTATAATCTTTTGCACTTTATGTTATAAAATATAATATTAGTATATTATTTACTCTGCCCAAAAGAGAGTTTATAATATAATAATTATTTTATTAAATTATTTATTACTCAAAATTAATCTTATTGTATTTTTTATATGAGAAATAGTTTTTTTTTGCTGTGAACAATAATAATGACAGTGATGAAAGGTTGAACGGTTCTAATTCAATAGCACTTGATTTGATCTAGCACAGTCTAAATACAATTCATATAGCAGTCCAGTCTAATCAAACTAAATTCTAATTTGACCCATTTCCTGTTTGATTGAACCAACCAATGTTCTCAAATTCAATTTAGGGCTCAAAACAACTTCAATTAAAGGATAAAACAATACCCCAAAATTTTTCAACTTGTGAAATTGATCTATGGCCTCATAATTTGGATATGAACATTCAAAATTCAGAAATTTTTGGATTGCTCAAGTAAATAAAAGAAAAAAACCAATTTTGATTATTCTCAGTTAGTTACCATACCAAAGGAGGATTAGTTTTATTGTTCCTGATTTGCATAAAATAGAAATAAGTGTTGCAAGACAAATCTAAGGTTCGAGACCACTTTCACTCATGTGAATATTAAGATATTCAGAGACCATGTATATTCAACAGATGTACGAAGCAAATAAAATTATCCAGACTTATGAGTATGGAAACACAAAGAATCTTAAAAAGCCATATTTACAATTGCATCTGAATAAATATAAGATTAGATTACTAAAATCTAATCTTCAGTGAATCAAGGCTAAAGATTAAAAATAAAGTAGGGAATAAAGTTTATAAAAGTTAGACATTAATTTTTAGCACATTTTAGAGAATATTTGCTTGGAGATTCTTTTAAAAAAAATAAAATTGACTTGGTTTATAATATCAATATTATTGATAGTTATAATCTATTTTGATAAATTTTATAGATTTTCTTTTAATTTGTCCCTAATGAGAAAATTGTGTTGGCAAGAAATTTCTAATTACGATTCTTAATGTTATGGCATAAACATTTGGATCACACCTCTGGAAAAATAATAGAGAATTGAATTAAGTTTAAGATTCTTTTTATACTATATGTGATGATTTGAAAGATTATATAGACTGTGAAAAAGAAAGTTAACTAAAATTAAAAAGAAAGGGGCTAATCGCAATTAGAATTTATTTAAAATAATTCATATCAATATTAATGAGCCATACTCAATCACCTTATGTGAAAATAAATACTTCATCACCTTTATTAATAATTTCTCCTATTATGATTATGTGCACTTGATCAAAGAAAAGAATGATGCTCTTAATATATTTAAATTATTTCGAAATAAAGTTGAGAAGCAATTGAAAAAATTCATTAATATTATTAAATCTGATCATGATGGTGAGTATTATTGGAGGTATATTGAAATAGGACAATAAATAAGAACTTTTGCTAAATACTTACAAGATAATGGTATTGTTGCTCATTATACAATACCAAGAAGTCTTAAACAAAACGGGGTAGCTGAAAGATACAATGCCAAGAAGTCTTAAACAAAATGGGGTAGCTGAAAGACGCAATCACACACTTATGGAAATGAAGAAAAGTACGATGAGCAGATCTAATTTACCAAAATACTTATAGGGTAAGGCTAGTTACTTATATTTTTAACTATATGCCTAGTAAATCGATGTTTAAGACACTTTTTGAGTTATAGACAGCAAGAAAACCAAGTTTAAGCCATTTTCAAGTTTACGGATGCCCTGTAAAAGTAAAAATTTATGATCCTTTTTAAAAGAAAACTAAGCAAAAAACTACTTGATATTACTTTATTAAATATCCTAGGCATTTGAAAGGGTATAGGTTTTATTATCCTTCTTGAGGCACTAGAATCGTTGAATCTCAGATAGCTAAATTTCTCAAACTTGACATTACTGAAAGGAACTTTTTCAAACTAGCAAAAAGAAAGAACTAAACCATATAGTTTCTATTCTATTACCTGTCTTGAACTACAACACAATAAGAGAGATTTATAGAGTGAAGATTTAGCAAAAACAGATATTAAAGATACAAAAGCAGAATCTCTTGTCATAAACGAGGTCTCTCAAATAAGTGATACAACCCTAAAGGTACCCTTACAAAAATCACAAAGGCAAAAAGACAAATATTTTCAAATAACTATTATGTCTATCTTAAAAAGGTAAATTATGATATTAGTCATATGATAAATTTAGTGAACTTCAAAGAAGCTCTTGACAGTAATCAGGCAAATGAATAGTTAAGAGTGATGAAGGATGAAATGAAATCAATGTCAAACAATTAGGTATGGGATCTTATTGATTTACTTTATAGGCACAAACCAATAGGTTGCAAATTGGTGTTCAAGACCAAGAAAGATAGTAAAGAAAAAATATAAAGGTTCAAAGGAAGATTAGTAGTAAAGAGGTATACACAAAAAAAGACATTAATTTCATAGAAATATTCTTTTTAATTTTTACTAAAGACTCATTCAGGATAATTATATTATTGGGGGCTTATTTTGATTTAGAGCTTCATCAGATAGATGTAAAAACAACTTTTTTTAATAGAGATCTAAATAAAAAAGAGTATATGCAGCAGCCTAAAGTGTTTAAAGAAGCTGAAAAGGAACACATGGTATGTAAACTTTAAAGATCTATCTATGGCCCTAAACAAACATCATGTCAGTAGTACATAAAGTTTGACCAAGTTGTGAGATTATTTTGTTTTGAGAAAAATAAACTTGACCAATGCATCTATATGAAAATAAGTGAGAGTAGATATATCTTCTTAGTACTTTATGTAGATGATATCTTACTTACTAGTTGCGATCTTGACATGTTAAATGAGACAAAAAAAATTTTATCTGCAAAGTTTAATATGAAAGATCTCGAAAATGCCCTTTTTTATTTTAGGTATTAAAATTCATCATGACAAATCCAAAAAGGTTTTGGGATTATCTCAAAAAAGCTATATAGGTTGTGTGTTAGAAAGATTCAACTCAAAAACATGTAAAGCTGGTAAAGCTCCTATTATGAAGAAAGATAAATTAAATAATGAGCAATGTTCTAAGAATGATATTGAAAAGGAAGCAACGAAAAATGTACCATATGCTAGTGCAGTCGATAGTCTTATGTATACGCAAGTATGTACTAGACCTGATATTGCTTTTGTAGTAAATACTCTTAGAAGATATTTGTCGAATCTAAGTTATGATCATTGAGTTGCAACTAAAAAAGTAATAAGATACCTTTAAGGCATAAAAGACTTTATACTTGTATATGAAAAAGTAAATGATCTCAAAGTGATTAGATATCCAAATGCTGACTTTGCTAGTTGTTCAGATAACAATAAAAAGTCAACATTTGGATATATTTTTATGATGACTGAAGGTGCTATTTCATGAAAGAGCACTAAGAAAATCTTAATTACAAATTTTACTATATATGCTGAGTTTGTAGAAGTTATGGTGCTTCTATTTAGGCTATTTGGCTTAGAAATTAGATCAAAAAAATGCGAGTTGTCAACTCTATCACTAGACTAACTGTAATCTATTGTGATAACACTGCAGCCATATTTTACTCTAAAAATGATAAAATCAGTAATGTATCTAAATAAATAAAAATTAAATTTTATACTATTAAGGACCTGATAAAAAAAGGAGACATTATAGTTAAAAATATCAAAATTAAGTCCATATTGACTAATCCTTTGACAAAAGATTTATGGCCCATGCCATTTAAAGAATATGTAAAAAATATTGGTGTTTTAAATTTATTTTAATTCCTTTTGTTTGTGGAAGTGATATATAGTTTACTTTTTTGGATGTTATTTTATATGCATACTTATAAAATATTTATCTTATACTCATCATTGAAGCATTTTTATTTAATAATTATTATTTCTGATGTTGACGGAGAAATGATAGTATAAAAACAATATCTTAAAACGTGTTGTAAATTTGAAGATGTCTGGATGTCATTGATTTTGAGATCTCATGTTATATAGTGACATATTAATTTATTTAAGCTGCATAATTTCATATTGATTAGAAATTGAACTAATACAGTTTCATGTTATTGAGAAAATTGCATTGAGAACCAATAAGAAATAATGTGTTATAATTTTGATCATATGTTGACACTATTTCTTATTATACTACTATACCTATGATTCATGAAAATATGATATTTATTATATGTAAATATGAAAAATCATGTGTTGCATTATTTTTTTTTTAACACAGTGATTGCTATAATCCTATATAAATGTTAGATTAAATTATTTTAAGATATTATTATTGGAATATTATTTTTTCTAAATTTGTGGTCACATAAAATAAATTTTTAATTATTAACCTAAAAGAGTCATTTTTAAAATACCAATATTTTAATTAATATAGTCTAAGTGAGAGAATGTTGAAATTTTTCTAAATATAAACTTACATTAATTAATTATTTTGTATTTTTAAATAATTAATTAAATTAATAAATATTTTAATGTATTAAACCTATTATGTGATTTTATTAAAATCAAACATTGTGCATCTAATTATTATGAGCTTAGTTTAGCAATAATGTATAAACAATTATGTCAAATTAAAGTTTGTAATAAAAGAGCCTAGTTAGTACACTGTTGATTGAGGGTTTATTAGGCCCTCTCTCGAGCTTATATATAAAATAAGTTATATTTATCAACAACCTTACTTAATTGAAAAACTGCTATTTAAAAATAAGCCATAAAAAAAAATATATATCAACTAAATATTAATTTAAGAATGGCACAAATAAATATACATTATCGATTTTATTATATTAACATATTTACAATATTTTATATTTATATATAAATATGATCAAATTTAATTATTTTATTGTATTTTATTAATTAATTTAGTAGTTCATAAATTACAAAAAAGTTGCATTTACAACACAATTAATATGACATATTGGACTCTATTAAACGAAGTGAACTATATTATAATATAATGTATTGTATTAGATTGTATTAAATTTTAAATCAATATAATGTTTAGTATTGCTTTATTTTATATAATTTTTAATATATATAAATTTTAAATATTAATTTAACAATGGTAATAACTATATCATCTAGTATGAGAATTTACGAAGACCGACAAAGTGTGGTGACTGACAATAGCTTTTCACGATTGATAATAATAATTTTATTTAATTTAATTGTTATATATATATATATATCAACGAGCACTAGCGCTACCCTTGATGTTGGTGACTTTGTATGTCCTCCCTTGGCTTGGTTACCCTTTTTCGGGAACTC
>JAWDEX010203274.1:0-11372 GCA_035221805.1 Trichilia hirta
GCCATTTATTTTTTCGCAATTTAAATTCAGTACTATTGTGGGGTGATCATGCCCTTATTTTTATTTTTTTAAATTCATGTGAGAAATTTTATCTTCACAAGTCATTTACTTTCTCACAATTTAAATTCAGCACTATTGTGTTATGATCATGTCCCTATTTTTATTTTTATGCTCTTTAATTCGTATGAAAAATTTCATCTCCACAAGCCATTTATTTTCTCATAATTTAAATTCAACAGTATCATGAGGTGATCATGCCCCTACTTTTATTTTTGTGTTCTTAATTCATGTAGGGGATTTCATCTCCACAAGTCATTTACTTTCTTGTAATTTAAATTTAGCACTTTTATGGAATATTCATGTCCTTATTTTTATTTTCTTTTTCTTAATAAATGTGAGAAAATTTAGCTTCATAAGTTATTTACTTTATTGCACTTTATTTTTATGTACTTTAGTAGGATATTCATGTTCCTATTTTTTATTTCACTTTAATTTATGTAGAGAATTTCTTCTCCATAAGTTGTATATTTTTTATGCACTTTAAATTTATAGTGGGATGTTCATCCCTATTTGTTCTTTATATTATTGTTTAAATTTAAATTTTGTGAATATTTAGTATTTAAATATTTGTTAGTTAATTTATGTTTAATTCTTTATTGCGTCATGACATTTTATTATTAACAAAGACTAAAAAATTAATCAAGATGGCGGAATATTTTTAATATTCTCCCTTCTCTTAGTTTAATATTTTTTAGACAAACTAAAAGGAAAAATATTTCTAATATTCTCCATTCTCTTAGCAAAAATTATAAATAAAGGTAAAAGTTAAAAAATTTAAAATTTGAGATTCTTATATTTTTTTAGTAATCATTTTTTTTAATGAAAGTTGTAGGGTGCTTAACACCTTTTCTACACTTAATCAACTCTCCGAATTTGGAATCTAATTATTTTTAGGTGATTTATCCCGCTATTATTCGGATAGATGGCGTCTTCATTTTTGTATTTTTTTTATTTAAAATTTTGAACGACGTCAATAATGGCAATAAGGTGTAAAATATTGGTTTGGTTTGTTTTTGATTTTTCATTTCTTAAAATGAAAAATAAACAATAATTTCCTTTATATATTTTTAATTTAAATAATAATTAATTAAATAAATTATATAAAAAAATATAACACCAAATGTGTGATCAAAATAAATAAACATCTCATGCATATTCACCTTACATTTATTATATAAGCATAAGGTCAAGATTATATCACTTGTCAATATTTTATTTGTTAGGATAAAATATTTGACATAGAATCACTTATACTATACATAAGCTTAGGTCAATCAATTAAATATTCTTAGCTTAATGTATCTAAGTATTGCATAATTTAATTAAAAAATTTAAGACAATTTATGCAGACTCAATAGATTTACCGTAAAATCAATAGTAAACAATATTACCAAGTTAACTATATTAATTTATTTTTTTAATTAATCTTCAATAAGATTAATTAGGTATATTTGTAGACTAATATTAACACCTAATCATGCAATACGATTCTCGAATTACAATGAAGTACAAAACTTCAATTAGTGAACCTTTTTATTATTAGTTATCATATAATTTAATCCTCCTATCATACAATAATTAGGGGTATGCTATTATCGTTAAACTCTTTTAGTTTTGATACTTTATATAATTAATAATAGATAATAACTCCATTATGTATTATTATTGAGAGCATCATTCTCAATTAAATACAATATATTATTCTGACCGAAGATTTTATGAGTCAAATCTAAATTATTTTTATAGATTATTCTGTCTTAAACACTAAGATTGATGAAGCTTTACTCAAATATTCATATATCTCCATAAATGTTTTATCATACCTAATAACTATCTATCACAAGTCTTAATTTAGACTTATTTTGAGTAGTCTTAAAGTATAATAATTTATCTACAAGATAATCATGATGTTATTAAGTATAAAAATTACTTACACAACTAATACAACGAATGTACAATTGACGATTAAATGTAATTAATGTTAGAGATATACCCTAGAACCAATCATATCTTATAGTTTTGAGATTTCTCATTGTAGTATATATATGTATTTTGTATTTAGTTGTAAAGTTATTTATAACTAATTACAAATGGCATTTATATCATCTTATATATGTTCAGTTGCTAATTTTATTATATTTATAATTAATGAAAAATAAGAGCCCGTGATATATTATGTGTTAAGACTCTATCTACAATGAGTTATTGATATGAATACAGAGTCTATGATTTAAATACATCTAAATAGATTCTCAGTTAAGGTGATGTGATTAGGAATTATGATATTTTATAACTGGTATATTTTGTTGCTATCATTAATTAGTATTTGATTTTAATAACTGAGTGATAAGTCTCATGTCACAAGAGTATAAATATGAGTATTACATTTGTGAACGTATTACTGAACATGCCAAATGCGATAAATTACATGAGTAATTACCTACAGTCAATAATGTGTTGCATAGCTGTACTAGTGTACCACTAGTCCTTTGACCTGAAATATCATGACTACTTTCTACACTGAGGCACATCATTCACTTATGCATATCACATCGGACTAACCACGTCTAGTAAAAGAAGCTTAATGATAATACATTTTTATTTCTATAAGAATATGTAATGATCAAGATGGAATCTGTTGGCTTAAATATTTGAGCTTGAAATCTTAGGCAGGATTGTCATATACAAGAATTAAATCTTTAGCCAAAGTATGCATATTCGAAAATGAATTTTTGAATAAGCGAATTCTGTATATAATATGAGTTCTTGATCTTATGATTGAGTTAGGAGCTTGACAAGTCTATAATCTGTACTCAATTAAGAGTTGATAGTAGAGAGACTTTACTACGTAGATGTACAACTATATGAGTTCATATAAAATTATTATTTTTTGTTTCTGTGGATCATGACATATTGCTAAAGGTCACTCATGATCATTAAGAATTTTAATTATAATGAATTGTATCGAGTGATGCAAAACATTCGTACATGCTCATAGTCAGCTCACAGTAAATTCAAGGGGTCACACACAATAGCCAATTATTGTTGATTATCATTATAATATTTTCGTAATGAGAAAAATGAACACGATTTGATATTTTGATCAGATAGTATTTTAATTTTTTAATATAAAGAATATATATTTCTCAACAATGACATGTTAGCACCTGTATGCTCGAGAAATATTTTAATTAATTAATATATCATAAATATGATTTATTGATATATGAAGACATAGAAAATATATATTAGGATATAATGGAATTAATAAATAAAATTATTTATTTATTAGTAATTAAATAAATATTATCTAATTACATTAGATCCTAGAATGACAAGTGACATAATATGATTTTATCATATGTCATATTTTTATTTAGTCTTATTCATCCAATTTTGATTGAATGAAGGGCTAAAATTAATTATTTAATTTGATTAAATAATTAGAAAAAAATATCTAATATATATATTAATTTTAATTAAGTTTAAAAAGTCATATATATATATATATAATTTAAGTGTCAGCTTGTAACTGAGAAATTTTAAAAACTTTCTCAAGTTTTATTTTATTGTTATCATTTTTATCTTTAAGGAACACTTTCTCTAAAAAAAAATAGCATACTTAGAAATAAATACAATTTGTTCTTTAGCATAACAGAACCAGTATCCTATAGACTCTCTTGGATACCCCAACAAATTATATTTAACACTTCTAACTTTAAGTTTATCAGGATTAAGCTTTTTTATGCGGGATGATAACCCTAAACTTTAACGTATTTAAAGTTAGGCCTATTCTCTTTTCATATCTTATATAGAAATTTAGATAGTAATTTTGTTAGAATCCTGTTCAAAATATAATTAGCAATTTCTAGAGCATATCTCCAAAAGAATATTAAAAGATTGACTTTGTTTATTATAGAACATATTATATTTAATAAAGTACGTGTTTTCTTTTCAGATACATCATTTAACTGTGGTGGAGGTGGAGGAGTCCATTGAGATATAATTTTTTGAATTTTGAGGTAATCTAAAAACTCATAACTTAAGTATTCACCTTTATAATCTCATCACAGAACTTTAATATTTTTATCGAGTTAATTTTCTACTTATTTCTTATATTCTACAAATTTGTCAAAAGCTTCAGATTTGTGTTTCATTAAGAACATATATTCAAATCTCTCCCTATAAAAGTAATAAAATAAGAATAATCACATTGTGTCAACAATGGCCCATATACAATTATGTGAATCAAAGATAAAATATCTAATGCTTTATCATCATGTTTAATAAATAGTAATTTATTCATTTTACTCATGATACACGATTCAAAAGTGTTAAATAATTCAAAATCATTTGTATACAATTAATTTTATTAAATTGACTTGTGTAATCTTTTTTTACTAATATAACCTAATCGACAATACCATAAATAAATTATGTTTACATTATCTTGCTTTTTCTTATTAGTATATTCAATATGTATAATTGTATCAAATACATAAAAAACATATAAACTATTACATAATGTATTATTACCAAATAAATTATTATTTAATAATAATTTACAGCTATTATTTTTAAAACATAGCTTAAAACCAATCTCATCAAGTTTTGATACAAAAATTATGTTCTTAACTATAGTGGTACATAATAATGATTATAAAGCTCTAATCCATGACTATTAGATTGAAGGTTGTATTGCATAGAAAACAATTAATAAGGATTTTAGAAGAAAATATCATAAAATTGGCAATTTAAGCATGTTTAATGTTAAATTTAATAGAATTAACACTAACTCTTAGCATTAATTGATGAAAACTAACCTTAAAAGCTTAAGATCTCCAGAGAAAAATCAAACTCTTGCTTTCCCCTTGCTTGGCCAACTTTTAGAGGGAGAGAACAAATTCAATTTTAATTTTTCAAATAAAAATGCTTAATTGTTAAGAAAAAATGGAAAATGACTTATTATATAGTCTTTGCCCTTTTACAAAATTATCCTTAGCCTTTTAGGTTAAAGACAATCAAATTTCAAAGCTTGTTAAACTAGCTTTATTAATAGTAAAAGAGAAATGACCATTTTGCCTCTAAAATCTAATTTAAGGACAAAATTATCCAATCTTAGTTAAACCCCTTTGATTAAGCAAATATAATTTTCATATTATATCTAATATACATAAGCAATAATATATTTTACTTTAAATTATATTTGAGTCATTTTATAAAGCTCTCGCGTTCGTTAAACTATTTAACGTGTAAACCATTTACACTTTTTGACTCTATATTATCTCTAAGAGTACTAACTCTCTTGCAAATAATATTTAATTTCTCTAAAAGTAAGGATAAATACAAGTTCATGGTTGTGACCTCTTGATTCATTGTGATATTAGTCGTAAGTCAAAAATAATCTCATCAAGTCTGTTTTAAACCATTCGAATACTTAACGATTATGGTTGACGTCTAGCAACATGCTATAGTCCCTAAATCACAATAAAAAAAAATTTTATCAAACTTTTTACTCTAAATTGTACATTTTATGTGAGTAAATTTCTTTCGTTTCTCTAATCCCTACTAAGATAGGGTTTACAAGAGTCAAAAGCTCTAAACTTAGTTTTCGCTTGAATCAATGGTCATTATGCTCTAAACTCATTATCATGAAACTCTTTCATGTAAATTTTAAGCATTTTAGCCAAAGACTTTATTTTTAGGTTTTTACCAATATCTGAATGAAAACTCAAAATTCGCTTGAGTCAACACAATTTTAAAATCCTTTATATTAAGTCAATGGATCCCTTATTGACAATCATTCACATCCTGATATAAATAACAAATGACTAAATTAGCTTATTATATAAAATATTATTAGTCTCGTATTTATACATCATATAAATCATATACATTTATACCAAATAACGATAATGATGTTTTAGGTTAGAGGAGTACTTCTCACACTAGTGGAATTATATGATGAATCATTGACAAAATATATCTGTGTAATTTATTATATTCATGGTTATGTTCAAACAATAGTTCTACTAACTATTAATCTATACTAATATCTTAATAACATGACTATCATGCTATCCATACTAATATCATCTCATGATATTCACTAAAGACATTAAGTGTGCCTACTATGCAACATTAATGCCCAGTCGATATGGCTTATGTAGGAAACATTTTGATACCAATATTATCTGGGCTATTCAAATGCATACTCTATTGTTAATATGTATATCAAGAGGAAGCAGTATACACATTTGAATTAAAAATAATTTTTTTATTAATAAGTATGTGCAGTACACATCATACACAATAATTCAATACAAAATGCCCAAAAATGACATTACTAATGATTTTAGGGCATACTACACTAACATATACAATATCATATATACAGTGCTAATAGCTAATGTAATAATTCTTACTCTATTACTAACACGTATCTAAACTTCATTCTTGTGTAAGTATCTAATATTTGTTAGAACCTGCATATCATTAAAAATATAAGATGCACATCTGGTATCCAATACCTATAAGGAACTATTCTTTTCTAATAAATTAATTTTAATTGTAAACATAACTATAGAACCTGAAGTAATAGCTTGCATCTTTTAGGGCTTTATTCCAAGATATTGCTTACAATTTCTCTTTCAATGTCCATCTATTTCACAATAAAAACAGGTACCTCTAGAATTCTTTTTATTCTAGACTTTATTTTTAGATTTTTATGATTTCTTCTTTTTCTTGTTAATCGTTTTAATATTAATCTTTTAAAGGCTGAAATAATCACCAACTATTATCACAACTTTTTTTCTAAATTTTTTAATATTTTTAACATATTATATAACTATACCAAAGTTATATCAATTTTGTTCATATGAAAATTATTGATGAAATTACTAAAAGTAGGTGTGAGAAACTGAAGAAAGAGATCTACTTAGAGCTCATATTCCAAACAGAACTATAAATCATTAAGATACTCCATCCACTCGATCATTTTTAAAAATGATTAGATACTAACTTGCAAGGTTGCATCTTACAATCAAAAAGTTTTTTGGTCGTTTGATACTTGGCAATTTTAGTGTTGCTCCCAAAAACTTTTGTATGTGGAGCAAAATAAACTGTGCATTAAGTTTTTTATATTGTCACTATGAGTTTTTGGACATTCTAGCCAATATATAACATCTAGCTATCTCCTTTTCATCTTTTTATTTCCTAAATATCTATTTCTCCTCCTTTAATACACCATCTACTATAGTTTTAAGCATTAAAAAATTCAGAACATAGGTAATCCTTTTACACATTCAAATAATTTTAAGTGTGCATTGCCAATCAGAGAAATTATAAGGACCAATCAATTTTTTAGATGTACGCATAGTATGAAGTAGATTATGTATAATAAATATGTTTAATACTTATTAAAGCATACCAAAAATAATGTAAACATAATCATTATGAGTACAAATAAATTAAGAAATTAAAAAATGAATTCTTAAAATAACTCCCACTTTTTTAAATCAAAATACAGAGCTTTTTAGTGTGTAAGTAGAGAAATAATTATATTATTTCCTAGTGGATATTAAAATCCCAATTAACATAAATATCATAAACTTGTGTGACAAAATAACTTATGCATTCTTTAATCAGGTAGGTAAACTCTTATCAATTATAACACTTATAACTTTTAATATTATTTAACCTCTAGAATTTTATGACCTTGTGTGACATAACAAATTATAAATTATAGTTAAATTAAACTAATGTTTTTTATGAACTAAGTTTTATCATATAACTCTTGTGTGGCACAATAAAGCTATATGATTACACTCAGGTCAAATATCTCATGTAAATACGTTAATTCATGACATTAAAGAAATAGGACTTGTATAATACAAAAAATCACATTTCGTTATTGAATTTAATTAACAAATAAATATTAAAAATGCTATATTAAATA
Organism: Trichilia hirta; assembly: GCA_035221805.1. Lineage (NCBI taxonomy): Eukaryota > Viridiplantae > Streptophyta > Magnoliopsida > Sapindales > Meliaceae > Trichilia > Trichilia hirta. The sequence goes on from JAWDEX010203274.1 coordinate 8,018, forward strand.
TTCTCGATATTCAATATTACCACTTAATCATAAAAGGGATTTTTAATTGAATAGATCTCACATTAATTTTACATATTCATGACACTTATAAAATATGCTTATGACATTCATAACTATATACATCAACACGTATAGCACACTAAAATGAACAATTTTATTATACAAGAGCATTAGGCAGGGATGATGTATGTGTGACCATTTAAAATAAAGTTACGCTTATTCATCACAAATTATCAATGTCCAAGATATATCTATATATATCTAATTGTAATAACTCATATTACAAATGATAATTTCATAAAATTATATGTCAAATGTGTAATCGAAAACTATATACATCTCATGCATCTCCATCTTACATTTATCATATAAGTGCAAAGTCAAGATTATGCCATTTGTCAATATTTTAGTTGTTGGGGTGAAATGTTTGACATACAATCCCTTATATCATACACAAGCTTAGGTCAATCAATCAAATAATTATAACTTTATATATCTAAGTATTGCATAATTCAATTAGAGAAAATTCAAGGTAATTTATGATAAGATTTAATAGGTTAATCGTAAAGCCAGTAGTAGATATAATTTTTAAATTAACCTTTTAATTTTTTTTATTTAATTAATCTTCTACAAGATTAATTAAATATATTTATAAACTAATATTGATACATAGCCATATAATACGGCCCTCAAATTACAATGAAGTGTAAAACTTCAACAAATGAACCTGTTCTTTATCAGTTATAGTGTAATTCAATTTTTCATCATACAATGCTTTGAACAAATCAAATTTATGCTATTATCATCAAATCCTTTTAAATTTGATGTTATACATAATAAATAACAGATAACAAATCTATTGTGTATCATTATTAAAAGCACATTTTTTAATTAAATATAATATATTATCCTAACCAAGGATTTTATAAGTCAAATCTATATTATTTTTATAAAACATTCTACTTTAAACACTAAAGCTAATAGATCTTTACTCAAACACTAACATATCTCTATAAATATATTACTAGACCTAATAACTACCTATTACAAGCTTTATTTTAGACTTGCGATGAGTAGTATCAAAGTGTGATAATTCATATATAAGATAATAATGCTATTGTTAAATCTAAGGATTACTTACACAACTGATACTATTGACTACAAGTTTTTAATGATGACAAAAATAATTATGTAGTAGTTAATTTATGATGATGACTTTGATAAAAATGTCTGTTACTGATAAAGGATACATATACTTGCTAACTACTCTGGTTGAGAAAAGTTTTTTTTGCAACTAAACAGATCGATACTTGACCACATTAACGAAGAAGTATCGATACACTTGAATGATGTATCGATACAATTTGAGAAAGAAATTAAATTACAGGCCAAAGGATCGATATAACAAGACTAAAGAGATCAATATACAACAGAGAAATAGCAATGTATCGATACCAATAAGTAAAGTACTGATACATTAAGTCAAAGACACATCCAGTAAAACCACAGGATTGATACAGTAAAGCAAAAAGAGATTGATGTGCAGTAAAGAAATAACAATGTATCGATACCCATGATTAAAGTATCGATACTTTTGGTTAAAAATTATTCACGACCCATAGATAGATACTAAAGAACAGAGATAGTAGTACTATAAAGAACATATTGATACACATCATAAAAATTAAAGAGTTTGCAGTTAGAAGTCAAAGTCAAGGCTCACCCAAAGTTGAAATCATAGCCAATCAGGATAAAAAAAACTATGCGAAGTAAAAGTATTGATACCATAATTAAAGTATTAATATAATTTATCAAGCCTAATTAAGATAGAAATAATTAATAAGTAGAAGATATTGATACAAAATTAAAGATTGTATCAATATAACGAATTCTAAAAAGGCCAAAGTATCGATACCCCACACAAATGTATTAATACATTTTGAAGTCAAAAATTAAAAACTACGTATCGTAATCTTGTATTAATACAAACAAAATATCATATCGATACCAAACTTTTGGATGAAGTGCATATATTGATATACTAGCAATATGTATTGATACATCCCAAAGAAGAAAATTTTCTAGAATCAAACAACAGCATTAGCATGTAAAAATATTGATACATTACAAAATTAGTATAATACATTTTGAAAATCATCTCTAATGATAATATCCGCAAGTATTAAAGATATCATTAAATGGAGTAACAATAAGCCGTTGAGAACACAAAAAAGATTATTTAAAAGCCTTGATTCTTTTAAAAAAAATACACAAAAAAATGAAAAGAACATTTTTTTTGTGAAGCTGATCATTCTCTAAAATTTTCAAGTTCCATAGCATCTTAAGAACAATCTCGCTAGAGCATACTTTATTTTATTTTGTTAAAGTTCACTATTTTAGAGAGAGAAAATTAAAAGACCAGAGAGCATATTAAATACCCTATCTATTTAGAGACAACATTGTACTTATAAAAAAAGTTTGTAAGGTTTTTCTTTACTAAAAAGGAAGGAGTTTGCAAGGTTTTCTTTTATCAAAAGGAAGGATATTATAAGGTTACCCTTCATCACTAAGAAGAAGTTGTAAAATGACCCGTGAAAATAAGAGTAAATTAAACTTTAGTGTAGATTCATCAAGAGAGTGGACATAGGCACATTGTCAAACCACTATAAATTTTTTTATGTTCTCTTTTACTATTTTTCTAATTTGTATTCAGTTATAATTTCAACCATTTAAAAAGAAAATTACATCAATTTTTTTAATCTTTAAAATACCTAATTTACCCCCTTCTTGGGTGCTGCCTTCTGGGACAATAAGTGGTATTAGAGCTAAACTCCTTTTTAAGTGAAGATTAGCCATCTTTGAAGTAGTAGATTGACAATGGTATCTAGCAGTGTTTCAGCTTAACTGATTGAATGATAGTTAACTCACAAACCACCATTCTTTGATAGAAGTAACAATGCTTATTGAAAAAAAAATGTAAATCTATCTAAGTACACTAGACTTTGATATAGTTACCATCATAGAAGATGGATACAAACTCCCAGTAGTAACCAATAAGGCAACTAAAAAGGTGAAGCTTAAACCAAAATATGAATGAACAGCTAAAAGGAAGGCTATATTCGAGATAAATAGTAGAGTAATGAATATGCTTTATTGTGCATTAAATAAGACTAAGTATAACAGGATATCTGGTTGTGACACAGCTACTATATAGAACATGCTTAAAGTGACGCAAATAGGAACCAACAGAGTAAAGGATTCTAAAATTAGCATACTGGCTGATGAGTACATAAAAGTGTATGAGTATTAAGGTTTAAATTCATCATTTTACACTTAAATATAATTAATTCCCTCA
>JAWDEX010203285.1:0-11371 GCA_035221805.1 Trichilia hirta
CAGGGCCAAATAAAAATCGAAAAATTACGAGTGTGTGAGTATTTTATTGACTCGGGAGGCTGGGCTCGAAAAAAATTTGTGAGTGCAATATTGATTTCTTAAATGCTCAGAGATGGCCCTTTCTAAAAGCTCCGAGATTAGGAAAAGAATCAAAAGTCTCCGCAGAAGTTTGGAAAGAGAGTCCGGATACATGCAATGGCTTTACCTTTTATGGGGCCTTTACACATGTGAGCATCAGAGAATAGGAGTTTGATTAGATAGGAGCAGGTACGATAGTTAGGTCAATCTCTTCACTACTCCTTTACGTTAGGTCTGGTGTAACAATGAGTGCCTGTAACTTACTGCATATGGCGCTACTTAACGTGATTGGACGCCTGAACTGTTATTTGAACAGCGTATTTGTCGGTCCTATCTTCAACTCCCGATTTTAAAAGAGGCGTAGGGTTACCTCGATAGTCATAAAAAAATCGCCTCGATAATTAAGATGGGTGTCTAGATATCAAAGTGATCATACCAAATTAAACTTTTTAATTAGTGAAGTGTGAGATTGAAAAGTTTTAACTAAAATTAGTCTCAGATCGACAAATATCACCAACAGTATACAAATTTATTATAATGATTACATAGTTTTTTAGCATTTTTTAAAGAAATTTAAACGTAATGGTTATATAATTTTTAATTTTTATTTTTTGGATACGTTTTTCGATTTTTTTTGTGAAAAGAGAACAAAGAATATAGTTGAAGGCATAACAATTAAAGAAGTTGAATGTTGAAATTGCTCCTTTTATTTTATTTAATTAATTGATCAAATGTTTTTGATGGTAAATGTTTAATCAATTTTAATTAATAAAATCTTTCACAACACAAAAATAATAATAAAGAAATTAAGATATTCATATTTATAATTAAATGAGATTTTCTGCTGCTAATGACTGAATGGATTGACAGTATTTTAACAAAACAAAATTATTAAAAGTTGATTAAAGTTTACTTTAAAATCAAAAAGTGAATCAAAGTAATCAATAATGATGAAGTAATATTCTAATCTATCTCATATACCACATACCTAATAATAATTCTAATATAATTTAAATAAATTCCAGCAGCACTCCCAGCCAGTTTTCCATTCCAATCAAAATCATTTATTTTTTTTTTTTTTTAATTCCAGAATGGGCTAATTGAATATCGAGAAATCACTGATCGTATTAATTATTTTAATTGAATATCTTAGTTAGTTAATTAAGACACATTTTCAAGAAAAGTAGAATTTTAATTTCATTTCAGGTTGTTCATAAATAATTGCAGACTGACACCATCTGACAGAAAATTTTACAGTTAAGTCCTCACCATTAATGCACGCAGAACAGAAACACGTTCACTACCGCTTTTCAATTTTTTGTTGGTTAGGTATATCTGTGTTCCTTGATGAACCAAACAACCCCAAAAATAATAAAATAACAAAAAACAGAAGAAAAACATAAATACTTGCATTCACATCCTTACTCATTTCTCTTCAACGAAATCCTTCACCTTACAAATATACTTAAACCCATCTCTCTTAACAAAAAGAAAAGAAGTCTAAATCTAGAAGAAGAAAAACACTGAACCATAAAATAAAGTAAAATTCAGAAGGGATTCATCTTGCTAATGATACAATTCCAAACGTCTTGAACACAAACTACAGAAATATTTCTTCTTAATCTTGTAACAGATGGGCAAGAAGAAGAACCTGCACTGACTTTCGAAATCAATGGCTAAAACTTTTCCTTCACAGTAAGGACATGATCCAGGAGCTTGTTGTCTCCCAAGCTCCCTCTCTTCTTCATGGCAAAGAATCATAAAACACATTTTCTGAAACCGCTCTTCAGTTTTCTGAAAGTGTCTCTCGATTTGATCTGGTGGGTTGACGTGGGTTTTCTCTTTTCTTTTATGTTGCAGTGTCTTTGTTTTTTTGGAGAAAACAGAGAAAAACGAAAACTCCAGAAAGAGAAAAGTTGTTTCAAACAGCATTTATAGAAAGAGGCTTTGCAGCTTATGTGTCATGAAAATGGATTAGTTTTGCATTTTGTTTTTTACCACGAAGAAATTTTATATAATTTTTTTTTTTTGCTGGTTATGTATGAAAATATTTTCGTGAGAAATTTTCCAAAAATCAATAAAAATTTTATTAATAGAATATTAGACTATTTAAATCATTTCTTACCAAGGACGGGCTCTTCTGGCAGTTCGTGTTCCGTGAACTGCCCTGCTCTGGTTGAATCTCAGCCATCACAATCATCTGTTACGGGCACTCAGACGATGGGACTCGTGGTCCCCAATGACATCAATTCTAAAAGGGTCTCAATCGATGACTATGACGGTCCTGATTCAAATAAGACGGTTCCATTTAGTTCTAATTAATAATTTCAACTACAATAATCCCTGATATTTATTAAAACAACAAATAACGATTTACTTTGGTTATTTATAATAAATTAATTCCTATATAAATTAATCTAAGGATAAAAACAAATGATGTATAACTATTTACTAAGGAATAATTTTTGAAAATTTTTAAAACTTTAATTTAATTCATTGCTATATTAAAAATTAGGGATTTAAATGTATTATCCCTTTTCTTAATGATAATCTCTATTAAAATATAAACAAAACAATTGAAAATTGAATGTATTATGCTTTTTTACATACTAAAAAGACATAAAAAATTAATATTTTTATATTGTTTGATTATCATTAAAAAATTTTAAATAATTAAAAAAGCTGTTTTACTTTTACTAGAAGAAGATTAAAATTTGGATTTTTTATAGCAGATTTTTTAAAATTATTTTGAGTTATTAATTATTTAAAATACTCTTAATTTATTTTAAAATTTTATCTTATTTATTTTATAATATAATTTTTAAAAAATTATCTATTTAAAATAATTATATAATTTTTATTAAAAATTATTTATTACAATTAAACAATTATTCTTGTTAAAACTCTAATTTAAAAAATATTACTTATAAAAATCTTGTTACAAAAAATTCTATTTAAAAAATTTAACTTAAGTACACTAACTCCCGTTTAATTTAGTTTTTTAAACCAGGGGCAAGAAAGTGAGGCGCACATGTTTGAACCGTCTTTTTGCTCGAAAACCGAAGTTAACGTAAGCCATTGCATCTTTTTAACGATCTTACGTGTTTTCAGTTGTCATCTTGTCTGTAAGTTTTCTTACAAGAATCTACTTTTCGGTTTTCACGTTTGGTTTTCGAGGTATACAGTGCATCAGCCTTAAAAGACCCTGTCCACAATTACTTAATTATGAATTTTTTCAATTTTTTTTTTTTTTTATTTTTAAGATGTAATCTAAATTGTTGGAAAATAAAAATACGGAGAATCACAAATAATCCCATGTTTTTTAAAAGCCATTTACTAACGTCTTATATTTTTAAAAAGTCACAACAATTTATTTTATTAATAATAAAAATAAAAATAAATATTTTTATCACATAAATTTTTAATTTTATTATATAAAATTTTAAATTAAAATAATTTAAATTTTTTAAAAAATATTTTAAATTTAATTTATAATTTTAATACTTTATTTTACAATACTTTATGCTAAAAAAATTTATAATTTAATTTTTAAAAATTAAATTTAAAATATTTTTATTTTATATTCATAAAAATTTATGAATTTAAATTTACTTTACAATTTAAATTTATAAAAGAAAATTATTTTTAATTTTAAAAATTAAATTAAAAATAATTTAAATATTTTATTTAAATTATTGAAAGACTAATACTTTATAAAAATTAAATAAAACATAACTTAAATAATTTATTTAAATTATTGAAAGACTAATACTTTATACTACAAAAAATTTTAATTTATAATTTTATAATCATAAATTTTTTAATTTTATAATTTAATTGCTAAAAATATTTTTATTTTATATTTATAAAAATTTATGAATTTATTTTTATTTTATAATTTAAATTTACAAAAATTTTATATTATTTTTATTTTTAAAAATTAAATCAAATAATTTAAATATTTTATTTAAATTATTGAAAAACTATAATACTTTATATTATAAAAAATTTTGTTTATAATTTTATATTCATAAGTATTTTTTAAAAGAAATTTATCAAATATAAATATAAAATTATTAATTAAATTATTTTATTTTATTAAACTTTACACTAAAATAATTAATAATTTAATTTAAAAATGTTTTTATTTCATAAAAATTTATCAATTTATTTTTAGTTTATAGTTTAAATTTATAAAAAATTTATCTTATTCTCAATTTTAAAAATTAAACAAAAATAATTTAAATATTTTTATTCAAATTATTAAATAACTATAATACTTTATACTTTAAAAAAATTTAATTTTATATTTTATATTTTATAAGAACTTTTAACAGAAACTTATTAAATATAAATATAAAATTAAAAATTAAATTCAAATTTAAACTATAAAATAAAAATAAATTGATAAATTTTTATGAGTATCATTGATACATAGAAATTCTCTTTTAAATTTTAGGCACCATAATTTTCTTCTTATTTAATAGATTCCAATATCACAAGAAAATAAAAACAAATGATTAGAGTAAAAGTCGATGATTCGGTAAAAATTTTAAGATATTTAAGTTAGAATTTTTGTTAATTGAAGTTTTTTAGGAATAATTTGACAGCAATTTTGTGACTTTGCTTAAAATGTGTGTCATTTGTCTTTTATTTTCTATTTTGTTCAACTGACGCCACATTTTTATATTCACAACCTTTTTGAAAAATCATAAAATTGTGAGCTCTTTTCATAAAAAGTAATTATCGGACTCAAGAAAAATAGATGCATTTGAATTTTTTAACTATGAAAATAATTGTTTTAAAGAGGTTTCAAAATCCCACATCACATATGATACCCTCTTTATTGGTAAGAAAGATCTTAGGATTTTATGTATTACTCGAGACTATTATTACCTAATAATTGAGAATTTTGTTGATAAGGAAAGTCTAAATTTCAAGTTATATTTATAACATTTACTAATAAATGAGGTCTTTAAATTTTTTCCATACCTAACATTTTTATTAACAAAAAAGGTCTTAAAGTTTTATATTTTACTCAAAATCTTTGATCACTTGAAAGGTCTTGTATTTTTATGTCATATTGAAGACCTTTATTAATAAGAAGGGTCTCGAATCTTATAATAGGTTCGAGACTAATACTATTAAAAAAAATTGTTGATATTTTCTTCACATCTAAGATTTTTAATGACGAAGAAGGTTTCAAAATTTTACATTACTCTCAATATCTTTATTATATCATTGGTTAAGGCCTACACTAATCCAAGAGGTCTTGAATTATATGTGAAGTCTTCCTCACAAAAAGAGAGTCTTGATTTTTCTTTGCCTAAGACTTGATGTATGAGATCTCATAATTTTATGTCACTTTACATTTATTTGTTTTTTGATTTATAAGCAGGTTTCATAGTTTCGGATGTTTTTTTGAATAAATTTAAACAGAAATACTTTAATTTTAGTTATTAAAAATTAAATTGTAAATTTTAGTAGTATAAAGTATTGTAAAATAAAAAAATAGTCTATATTTTTTATATTTATTATTAATAAACTTTTTTAAAAATATTTTTAAATATAAAATTATAAATTAAATTTTTTAAAGTATAAAATATTATAATTGTTTAATAATTTAAACAAAGTATTTAAATTACTTTTTTATTTTTAAAAATAAAAATAAAATAAAATATTTATAAATTTAAACTATAAAATAAAAATAATTCATAAATTTTTATGAATATAAAATAAAAATATTTTAAATTTACTTTAAGAAAATTAATTTATAAATTTTTTGAGTATAAAGTATTATAAAATAAAGTATTAAAATTATAAATTAAATTTAAAATATTTTTTATTTTAATTTAAGAATTTATATAATAAAAATTTAAAATTTATATGGTAAAAATTTGTATTTTTATTTTTAATAAAAAAAATTTTAGTTATTTTTTTTAAATTATAAGAGATATTTATTATAAATATTTTAATAAGAGCGTAAGTAATATTTTAAAAAAATTGTAAAGAGTCTTCTATCAAAATTTTTTTGATAGTAGTGAATGTCATCATAGAAAACATAAGAATATTTCTTGTTTTTCCATAAAAGTACATATGCATTAAAAATAAATTTAATGAACCAATTATAATACTGACGGGTTGAAATTTTAATTGAATATTAAATTAGGTATTTTTTAATTAATTACTGATTTAATCAATTAGTTTTTTATTGAGTGACTGATCGTGGCTATAGTCTGGTTTAAAGTTCTTAAAAATAGATAGCAAAAACATGTTTGCTTTTTTCTTTCTAAATATAGTGAAAAAGGTTATTTTGGTATTTTTAAAATTTTTTTTATGAAAAATGCCATTGAACTCGTTTACAAACATATTCATATTCTGTAAAACAAATTAAGGAAGGTGATTAATATTATCTAATTAAAGAAAATACAATTAACGTCTATATTAGTTAATTTAGTTGGTAAAATTAGTTTAAAATAAAATAAAAAAAAATGATTAACATCTACATTAGCAAAAGTAAAGAAAATACAATTGACGTCTATATTGGTTAACTCAACGGATAGAATTTTTTTCGAATATTTAATAATAATGCAAATTATTAATACTGACATTATTGTAAATTAAAAATTATCGGACCTATCTTGAAACTCATATTTATCCGTTGGGATTGCTTTAATTTTGACGGTTCTATATGATATATTTTCAAATTTTGTGTTACTTTAATCAGCGCAGAAGTGGGAACCACTAATTACATTATTATTAAAGAAAATCTTACGTATCTCAATCGCACAATTTAACATGGTGTATTCGACAAATTAAAATGCGCCACCTTGTTTATTATAGAATAAGGTGGCAATAGTAAAACTTATTTCTATAAATTTTACAAATAAATGTCTTATTACAACTTCCTTAATCTATCTTAAACTGAGGTGGAATGTCTTGATTTATCGAATACACGTCAACAGTGCATCCGACAGTAACTAGAACATCCCATGGTTACTTTTCTCGGGCAGTTGTAATAAATTGACCGGCTGTGAACGATTAGGAGCCTTATGGCTTCTTGCACAAGTAAAAGTTTCCACCGTGCAACGCATGCTAATTGAGACTTTTCAACTCTTCAATACAATTGGAGGGCTGGCTTTGGATATTCTCCGAACTGAATTTTAAATTGTGGCTTCGGACATGCTCTTCCACTATGGAAATTGAAATATGATCAATAATTTAATTTGGTAGTTGAAATATATTTCACGTGTTTTTATTATATATGAGAAATAATTAATTTAATTAGTATAATTTTTTAGAGTTGTATATATGAATTGTTGAAAGTCTATGACATCTAAATCAAAATTAAATATATGAGTCTGTTTTTTGAATTTAGTTAATTAGGACAAATACAAAATAATTGAGATTTAGTTTAATAAAAATAAATAAATAAATAAATAAATAATACCCTAATAATAAAAATAAGTTCGAACAGATTTTAAAGATCTTTTGATACTTGCTAGAAATATGCACAGGTGTAAATATTTATAAATATTTTTATAACAGGTATTCAGAATTATTAAAAAAAGGGTTTAAGACAATAAAAAAGTTGGATAAAGTGAAAGTATAACCCTTTATTTCTTATCAATTTTTTTTTTTAATAAATGGACCAGCAACTACTAGTCTTTCGTTTGTCAAATACGTTTACATCAAGAAAATTTTTAACCGAGAAACACATGCTAATTGTTGATATTGACCTTCTCAAGAGTCACCTAATTTGAAACTGCGTTGTTTATTACCTAACCCTATCCCTTCGAATAAGGATGGCTTTGCCCAAAAAAGAAGAAAAAACAGTGATAATGAAATTATAACATAAGCTATAGGCCTTCGAGGGTCGGCTCAAGCGACTTCCAAGCACTTACCATTTGGATTCAAAATTTGGGATGGGATGTTTGTGTTACGTATTATCACGGACTAATTTATAATATTGAAGACCCTTAAAATTTGGCTTGCAGTCTACGAATTTTGGGTTAGAAATAAAAATATGGCAATTTGATTTATTTTATAATTGATAAATATTTCATTTAGTTTGTTAAATTAGTTATTAATTGGTAACGTGTTTTGTACCTAACCAATAGAAATTATGTATTAAAAAAAATAAGTTCATAAAAAATATTGAAAAGAATATGATCATCAATTTAACAAAAATTCATGATTCAGAGATTTAAATGACAATATGCATTCTATTTTTTTTTTTAGGAGAAAAAGAAACCTATTGGACTGGGTTAGCTTTTTGCTCCTAGGCTTTTAAAGCCCACCTATATTCTTGAAATTACCAAAATGACGTAGAGCTGTTCAAATTTTATTGGCCCAAATCTTTCTTTCTTGTCGTGCTAGATTAAGCATACAATTTTGTATCGATCGGACCATATTGAAAGAAAAAATAATGAACCTAGAACGAAACATTAAGCCTTGCCTTAGTTTAAAATGTACAAAATATTTATAAAATGTAGACTTTCTAAAGTCAAATTCATAAAAAATTGGATTATTGTATGTCCATTTTTTTATAAAATGTTCTGCCCTAAGACTTTTAACATATTTATAAATGCTTTTTAATGTTGAAATATATATCTTTCAAACAAATATTCAAAAAAAATTAATAAATACTAAAAAGTAATTGACATAATATTATAGTAAAGGCAGTTTATTTATTTATTTAAATTTTTATTATACATAATACTTTTGCTCACGAGGCCCAAATAAGCTTGAATATCATACACTCTCCCCGCGTGCAACTAATGACTAAAATGACGTCACATCATTAAATTAAATTTAATAATATAGAGCCTTTTCAGTTGTTTGATTGCGTGACTCCTTTCCTCATGGGTTTGGAGGTAAGGTGGCTTCAATTTTTTACAGTTTTTGTAGCTTATTTCCTGTGATTTGTGTACAAACCAGCCAATATAAATTGTATAGTTGATGCAAAAACACCAAACAATAATTATGTAAATTTAAGACGAGTGATGTAACAACTTTTATATTCCAATTTAAGCAACAGTTGACTTCACATATTAAAAATTTATAAAAAATAAAAAAAATTTGAATAGCCTGAAGTTTTCTAAAATTTAATAAACTTTTAACAATTAAAATAATATAATGCCAACATTTCAACTATCACATCAATCAAAGGAAAGATTTTGTGGTAAAAACTTGAAATCACTGCCAATACTCTTTCCACGTACTACAAATAAACTTGTTTGGGCTTGGATTATTTTGGGCTACTTTTATTGAAGCCCCACACAACTTGTAGAAGGTGCCAGAAAGTGGTCTTCAAACTACAAATTCTCTCTCACTTTCAACCTTTACTTCCGTCTCCTGGAATCACTCGAAAGCCAAAACCTTCACCAAACCTAAGAAAAAAAATGTCAATCGTCCCAATCAACGATCAACAAGGAAGAATATCTACTACTTCCTCTTCAGACAGCTGGGATCCTTTTACCAACAGCTTCTTAGAAGAATTTGCTTTATCTCTTGATTTATGGGACCCTTTTCATGATTTTCCGTCATTTTCTAGGGAATTCTTTCCATCTCATCAGCAAACACAGATCAACTGGAAAGAAACCCCGAGTGCACATGTATTCAAGGCTTTCTTTCCAGGGCTTACCGAAGACCAAGTGATTGTTTTCATTGACGACGACAGAATACTTCAAATAAATACGGATGATGGCAAGTTCATGAGCAGGTTTCAACTGCCTGAGAATGCGATTACCGATCAAGTTAAGGCTTCTATGAATCGTGGATTGTTGACGGTTACAGTTTCCAAGGAGATGGCGAGGAGGCCGAACGTTAGGGTTGTTGAAATTTCTGGGTCTGATTAAATAATTTTTGGGTTTGTGGTTGCAAATGCTGCGTTTTGGAGTGTAGATCATCTGTTCAATATGTATTCGTGTGTTTGCGTTTTGTAGTTTGCCTTAGTTGTACGACGAGCGTGTATCATCGTAACTACAATAAACTCTGTGAAATTAATATTATTACAATGTGAGTTCGTTTCTTGCTGAATACCCCAACCCTCAGCAGGAACGAGTGAGTCCAACAACCCTCAGCAGGAACGAGTGAGTCCAATTTCCTTTTCATATTCCTCTTAAAAATGATAAATTTGGATAGAAAATGTCTAATATAAATATTAAATTTGACTTATAATATAAATATAAATATAAAATTTGAATTACTTTGAAGATAAATTAAGAAAATATTTAGTAAAATTAATTTTTATGGGGACCACATTTATTCTTTTATTAACATTTAATATTAATGCTTTTACTTAGAATTTTTAGAACCGCACCACATTTATTTATTTATTTATTTTTAACCACAGCACTACATTGCAAACAAAGTTTCAATCATTCAATGTTTAGGGGCAACTGAAAAGTATATTGATTAAAATTCGTTTATCCAAAACTTTAGACGGTTAATATGTAATTAACCCAACGAATAATGATTTGGTAATGGGCCCATGGGCTTGGATCCAACGAAGCTAATTCAGGAGCGCGTCTGTAAGGTGTCCTCGCTCTCTTTGCCTTTTTTTCTTGCAAAATCAACTTTGGTAAGAAGAATAATACGGCCAAAAAGAAGAAGAAGAAGAAGAAGAAGAAGAAGAAGAACGTCAAGCTCATCCGATAGTATTCCGTACTTCAAAATAATTGAAATTCTGATACTTTATGTTTCCAAAGAAGAATGAATTTTAATTGGCAGTGTCGTAAATTCAATTCGAAGATTTGATCGTTCACAATCATGTGGTTTTACTTCTGGAGATTCGGAGATCGATTCTCCATTGAATCTTCTGTTTAATTCTGTGCATCTTAGGGTTTTCTGTTTTGAAATTAAAACATAAAAAAAAAATCGGTGATGCTGGAGTTCTATAGTTTATATGTCGGCTATATGTGATGAAGATATTGAAGATCTCTCTCAATTTTGAATTTTTTGAGGTCAATTTTGTGCAGATATTTGACTGATGAGCTGCGGAAAGTTCAAATTTTGAATGACGTTAATAAGCACTTCGTTATTGAAGCGCTGAGATCAGTTGCTGTGTTGTTAACTTATGGCGTCCAGCATGACAACTCCTATTTCGAGTGAGACTTCTCTTTACTTATTGTTTATTTGATGTTTATGTATTAGTTCTCAGCCTCGGCAATTTTGTATCATCGGTAGATTTTTCGTTGAGAAGCAAGTCATGAGGGAGTTTGTTCGTATTCTAAAAGTTAGCATGTCATCGGTAAAAGTCATGGGCTGTTTCGGTTCAGTTGTTGCAAAC
>JAWDEX010203295.1:0-11370 GCA_035221805.1 Trichilia hirta
CACACGATGTGAATAACTAAAATTGAAATTTATCGTGTCTTATGCCACACGATGAGGATGACTAAAATTGAAATTCACTCATTCATTTCATTTCCAAGTCACCAAACTACACCAGCCCTTCTTTTATACTTTTATTTACATGTCCAATATTCCTAATTTATGTGCCAATAACCCTGGCCCTCATTACATACTAAAATAGCAAGAAACCACACACATCACAGCAAGTTTCAGCAGGATATCCATGTATAACCATGCTTTTATTTGGCCAAATACCATAAACAACACAACAAACTTTCTTTAGCAAACTTTTATACATTAGTACACTTTTGACAAGGCAAAAATTCAAGCTTAACACAGCCATAAACACTGCTAATATACCCAAATCATTCCATGACTCAAAACTAAAAATTTTTGCAACACTATCACATTTGCATGCATATTTTTAACATATAATACTTTCGATTAAATTCTCAAGCAATCTATCATCATTCCAATACTCAACCACCTTTGTTATCATCAAGATAAAGATCTGAAATTTTTAGAAAAATAATAAATCAAGTTAGGGTTTGCTTACCTTTTTGAAAGCGTATAGTTGAAAGATTTAATTTCTAATCTTGTATCTACCTTTACTTCCTCTTTTTTCTTCTTTTTCTCCTTTATTTCTTGCTGGTTTTTCTTTCTTATTCTTCCTCCCTCTCTAATGGAGGAAACTAACTCTTGGAGGATTTATCAACTCATGATTTTAGAGCCACCTAGAAGAAGAAATATAAAAATGAACAAAATAGGCTTAAAATTTGGTAATGGGCTTAAGTAAATGGGCTGATTTTTACACCTTATGGGCTAGAAATTTCAAATGATATATGGGCTGAAATTTAAATATTTTAATAGCCTAATTTAATTTAAATTAAATGGGTTTGCATATAACTTGAATTGATACCTTTCGATTTAGCTCGTTAAGCCCGATTTTGCCTATAACTTGCATTTGTCACTTTCAAGCTTCCCCAATTGCTATAACTTTCTATTTTAAACTTCTAAAATTATGTTAATTCATTAAATAAATTCTAGACTATTGCAATGTGATTAGTCTCATATTTATACACCATATAAATTATCTATATCTATACTGATTAACGACTATAACATTTTAGATCTAAGGAATACTTCTCAATCTAGTACAATATATGATAAATTATTAACAACACACTTTCTTATGATTCATCATATTTTTAATTATGTTTGAAAAATAATTCTCTAACTATTAATCCATATAAATCCTAATAACTTAACAATCATATCATCTATACTAATATCATCTTATATTATTTACCAAAAATATCTAGTGTACTTACTATACAATATCGATACTTGATTGATATTTTTTGTGTAAGAAATAATTTAGATAATCATATTGTATGGAAATTCATACATATACTCTATCGTTAGTGTGATTAGATAGATGAAATAACATACACATATGAATAAGAAATAATTTTTTTATTAATAATAATTATGTCAGGATATATTACAACAGTAATTCAATACAAAATACTCAAAATTAATAACACGAATAATTTTAAAGTATATAACACTAGTAATAGTATTACTTAATAAAATTATGAAAGTAATATATTCATGAGAATAAATAATTTGTATAATATAATAATTAACACTACTATGTCATGTTAATTTATAATTTTTACCATTATTAACTTTTTCTTTTATAAAATTTTTTTATTATTAAAATCAATAAAAGTAAGAATAGAAATCTCCTATGTAAATTCTTCATTTGAATTAATGTGATAACTAATATGATATAACTATATTATTATTATATAATTTATTATTTTATACTTTCACAAAATTATTTTAACTCTCATAAAATGGTAGGAATATACAATAAGAATATAATTTTATCACCTTAATCTATATGATTGAATTTGTATACTTGATAATACTTTATTAATATTTAAAATTATTAATATGTTTTTTTTTTATTTTTATTACATTTGATGTCCTTTTTCTCAATTGTCACTCCTATAGGTAGTCATATACAATATAAAATGATAAAATCGCATTTCTTTCTTTTCAAAGTTCATCTATGTCTTTCCTTTTTTCGTTTCAAATTTAAGCTGGGATGGCAATATTATTCTTACTTATGTATTTATTTCTTAATTGATGGAGATAGTCATGCCCCTGTCTATGGTGTCCACATGTAACAATCATTACAGATACTCAAGACACATTATAGAATCTTCGAATATATCTTTCAGGCTCATAAGGATTATTAGGTATCTGTACACAGTATCATATAATTCATATATTTAAAAAAATATTAATTCATATCATCTCATAAAACATATAAACAAATATTCCTCTATAAGACATTTATCGATAATTTCTCATATGCAATGTAAAAATAATTTACATTTAAAATCATAACGTTTAAAGAAACATTCATTTCTATTTATAGATATATGTATATATAAAAGTTTATAAAAGTGTTCCCCAGTGGACTAATAATGGACTAGTGAATTAATAGAAAAATAATAACAGAAAGTTCTAATCCTCAAAATAAATCACCATCATTTGCGAGCTTTCTATTCTGCTTTCGATCTCTTAAAACTAAAGAATAAAGGGGTGAGTATACAAAAGTATACTCTGTAAGTGGATACAAAAATATACACAAGCATTTAAAATATTTAAAAATGAATACGTATTAAAAATATATTTGAAAAAAAGTTTACGAAGTTATTTCATTCAATAAAAATTAAAATAGCATCAAAAATTATTGGTAAGCCACCTTTCTGGTATTTACTTTGGCCAAAAACAACCCATGCTATAGTGGATTTTTTATACAATTAAAAAAATAAAGTGTTCGATAAAAATATAGTTTATATAATAAATTATATAATGCATGATTTGTTATAAAATTTTGGCCCACTACTAACATTGGCCTAAAGTAGTCTATGAATTCTCACATAACTATCCTCTATATTTCTGTTTAGCAGGCCACTGTACCACAAATAAAATTATCACCACCCTTATACTAACCTCGCTAATGTGTTCTTACCCAGGCGGCCTCTCTGTAGGTCTATTCTTAGGCTACTTAACCTTATAGTTATAGTATTAGCCCTCATGGCCATAGCCTCCTCAGCCTCTATATCATAAAACAAAACAAATCTATAAAACACTGACTCTTTGGCCATAATCAATATAAATTCATTCATGAAAGAAAATGATGAAATTGCTTTGTCACAAATATGCATACCATCAAGGTTTACAAAATAATTTCATATAAAACATTACAATCAACCTTGAGCCTCATAAACAAATCAAATAAGTATGATAAAATTATCATAAAAAATCATAAATGTCATAAATTATTAAAATCAGAATATATACAAATAATTCATAAACAAGTAAGACCTCCTTCTAATCCCATCACAATATAATATCTATTGCCTCCAAATTATCACATGTCTTATAAATAATGCATTTTTACTATACTAATATATAAACTAATTTTAATCCTTTTAATATAATTTTTGTAAAAATATATAAATAAAATAATTTCATTCATATAATGAGAAGAGTATATACTCACCTTACACCTCATGCCTTAAAGCCTCATTGCTTGATTTTTCAATGCCTAAATCACACATGTGATAATAATTTTATAAATCCTATATGCCAAATTAAAATCAATAGAATTTAAACTCTGCTCAATATGTTAACTCATAAATTATGTATTTTTGATGATGAGCAAAATCATGAATACATGCTTTTGTATACTTGATCTTATGCTTGATAATTTTAGATAAATATGCTACATTATTTTGATCTTGCCATAAGTCTTGAGAATGTGTAAACTTGATAAATACTGATCTTGATTTAAGAATAATCAAAATTGCTTATTACTTCAATCTTTAAAACTGAATTCAAATTTCATTCTTAATAATTATTCTTTAATACTTTAAAGATGTTAAAAATAAAATTAAAGACTAATGATTTGCTTAAGAAATGTGAGCATAGAGAAATAGAGCAATTCAAGTTAAGTTCTTACATTTAAAGAAGAAAGTATCGATATATGAAAGCAAAAGTATCGATAACTATGCTTAAAAGTTTATGCATATTGATCTAAAAAAAGGGATGTTTTTACACTCATATAAGAAGTATCCATACCCTGAAGTAAAGTTTTGATACATAAAGAAAAAGGGTCGACACTTGTAAAGGAAAAGGTTTTGGTGCAAAATAATAAGCTCATGAGTTTTGATACCTTCGAAGGAATGTTTTAACACTTGAAGATTAAGATTGAAAGTATCAACACCCTTTTCAAAAGTTTTGATACATTAGGAAGATAGGTCAAAAATAAAAAACAAAGTCACACGAATTTTGATACTTGAAAGCCAAAGGTTTAAAATCTATGAGGTAGGTAGCCCACTATGTTTTAATACATCACTAGTATTCATACCTCTAAAGCGTAAAAAGAGTTGAAGTTGTGATACATACAAAAGTTTCAATATCCAGTGAAATAAGTATCGAAACATGGAGATTAAAGAACTAATGTGTATTGACACTAGTAGTATAAAAGCAGAAAGTATCAAAATCTAAACATGAGTATATCAACACCTTTAAAAAAATCTTTTCAAATCAACATTATGTTGAGAAATGTCGATACTTAGGGACATATGTTTTGATACTCAAGCTTTGGTACAGAAAAAAGTATCAAAATTTAGACTAGATGTTTCGATACATGGAAAAGATTCGTCACTGCAATGGCTAGTTAAAGTATTTATAATGAGCTTTAATGATGGATTTTAAAGACATTAGGGACACAGTTTTAAGTGCAATAAATTTAAAAACATTCTCTGATGAAAAATATAGAGCATGAACAAGAAGAATAACAAAAAGAGAAGATTAAATAAGAAGTGAAGAACTCTAAAAAATTCTCTACAATTTTATCATACAATTTTTAAAGAGATAAAAAGAAAACTCTTAGCTATTTTGAATATTCGCTCTTGTAACAGTTTACACATCTTTTTAACATTTATATTATTTTATATTTGGGTTACTCTTTACTCGATTGAAGGAAAAAGTTCAAGGTTTATTCTTTACCCCTGAAAGAAAAAATTATAAAGGTTACTCTTCAAATATCATAAAGGAAGAATTGTATTTAGGTTACTCTTGACCCATATTAACGAAGAGAAGATAGTGTATTCTTCAGTATAAGAAGATTAACTGGAAAAGTGGACGTAAGTACAATATAAAATTACTATAAAATTATATGTGCTCTCTGTGCTTTTTACCTTCTTTATATCTCTTATCGATTCCAAATCAATTTTAATTTACAAATTTTTAAGAACCTAAAAATTGTCATTACACCTAATTCACCCCCTTTTTGGGTGATAATATCTAAGATAATAAAATAGTATTCATAAATAGTACCCATTTACTTAATTCTCATCTAAATCATATTTCAAGCTATTCTAATCTCTAATTCAATATTTGCTAGTTAAATTCTTCAAATGCATGCCTAACTGATCAATTTAAGGCTTAAATCTCGAGATTTCCTAATGTATAGCTAATCCTAAGTCATAACCTCTATTAATCTACCAATTAAACTCAAATAGGTTAGAAATCTTATTAATAAATTATCTAGAACTTAAAAAAGCTGAGTTATTTTCCTAACATAAAAATTTCTAATTCATTTACAGACTTTAACTTCTTCTTTCCATTTGAATCTTCGATTAGATAAAGAAATATTAGTCTCTACTCGTAAAGAATGTTAAATACCATGGTTTTATAATAAGAGATAAGAATTTAAAGAAATTGGAGAAAATTGAAATGGATAGGTATTGTATATTATTGCCCTTAAGCTGAGAATAAATTAACGATAAAGAGGAAAGAAATGAAAAGGATTTTCCCATTTAATTTTATTTACATGTAAATAGGTTGAGAAAAGACTAATTTAACCTTGAAAATATGGAAGAAATGATGGAGATTACATTTAAATTGGACAAAATAGTCTTTTTATTGGCTAAATATCTGTTTTCTAAAGTTATAACTAAAATTTTCATCTAAAAATGTCAATACATTTAGCTGGGTATTGACACCTTTTAGCTGAGGTATTGATACCTTTGCTTTGGGGTGTCGATATTAGAGATATGTCATAGAGCCAATTGTGTCATACTATTTAAGGGCATTTATTTTATTATAGATATAATCTTGTAATTAGTTGTAAAATTATTTATAACTAATAAAATTGCATTTTATTTATATCATTTTGCACTTATTCAGTTGCTATTTTATTTAAATATGATTATTAATGTAAAATGAGATATCGTGATATGTTATATGTCAAGACTCTATCGATAAGGAGTTATAGATATGAGTATAGAGTCTATAATTTAAATACATTCAAATAGGTTCTCAATTAAAGTGATGTTATTAAGGATAATGATATTGCATGACTGACATATTTTATCACTGCTAATAATTAGTATTCAATGCTAATAATTGGGTGTTAAGTCTCATATCACAAAAGAAAAAATATAGATATTACGTTTGTGAATGTATTATTGAATATGACCAAATGCGATAAATTATATGGGAGATTGTCCACAGTCAATGATGTATCGCAAAGTAGTACTAGTGTACAATTAGTCCTTTGACCTGAGATGTCATGACTGCTCTCTACACTGAAGCACATCGTTCACTTATGTATATAATATTGGGCTAGCCATGCCTGGTGAAAAAAGCTAGTTGACAATATATTTTTATTATATGAGGACAGGTGATGATCAAGATAAAATCTGCTAGCTTAGATATTTGAGCTTGAGATTTTAAACAGGGGTGTCATACACGAGAATTAAATCTCTGGTCAAATTACGTATATTTAAAAATGATTTTTGCAAAGAAGTAAATCTCATATATGATATAAATCATTGATCCTATGATTGAGTTAGGAATTTGATAATTTTATAGCCCATACTCAATCGAGAATAGATAGCAAAAGGACTTTAGTACATAAATGTATAACTATATAGGCTGATTTAAAATCTTTATTCATCGTATTTGAGGGTTATAATATCTTGCTAGAGGTCACTTATGATCATTGAGAATTTTAAGTATAATGTGTTGTGTCCTAGTGGTATGAAATATTTATATATACTTATATTCAGCTCACAGTGAATCTAGGAGATCACATACAATAGACAATAATTGTTATCAATGATTTTAATGTTTTCATTTTAATAAAAATAAAATATGATCCAATATAATAATTGGATTATATTTTTTAATTCTTTAGAGTAAAGAATAAATTTTTTGATAATGATGTGCTAGCACCTATACGTTTGAGAAATATTCTAATAATTTTCAATATATCATAAATATAATTTAATGATATATGAAAACCTAAAAAATATATTTACTTATCAAGAATTTAATAATTGAAGTTGTTTGTTTGTTATTAATTAAATAATTATTATTTAATTAAAATAAATCCTTAAATGATAAATGGTATAATATGATTTTATCAAATATCAAATATTTCTTAAATCTTAATTAGCCGAATGTATGGTTAGGATTAATTCTTTAATTTAATTAAAGAATTAAATAAAAGAAAAATTTAAATAAATATGTAAATACACACACACACACACACATTAATATCTCTCTTTCTTTATTAATTAATATATATATATATTAATTTGATTAATATATATTATTAATTATTTATTAGTGTTATTATCCATTATGAAGATTAATGAAAAATGAATAATTTTTGAAATCCAAGCTAATAAAATAAAGCCATGTGTACGACTTTTTTTTCCATCATTTCTTTATATTAATTTAACAAAATGAACCAATAGCAATGGCTTTTGGTGGATTACACGTAGGAAGCAAAATGAGAATTAATTGAATAGGATTCATTCATCTTCTTCATGCTTAAACTACAGTGGAAGGAAAAGGGAACATACCTAACCCACTTTTCATCATTTTTCATAGGAAAAGAAAGAAAAAGAAAGAGAGAAAGGGGTGAAAAGGAAAGAAAATTATTTTATTTAGTTTATAATCTTCTAAGCACCTTGTGTTTGTTTTCTAAGGGTGAGAAACTTCAATTATAGCTTGGTGAAGCTATAAAGTGTTCTAGGTGTTCATAAGCATCGATTAAAATCATTGACTTTAACTTAGTGTGTGCAAGCTTTAAAGGCAAGTGAGAGACCATTTATAGCATTTCAAGAAAAGCCTAAAATGTAAATTTATTTCTTTAATTGATTAAAATGTTTAATCTTGTGGAAAATTTGAAAAAAGTACGTTGAACTTACCATTATATGATATAAATGATCCTAGGATGGTTAAGCATGCCTTAGGTATTTTCAAATGATATCAAAACCTAGGTTTTTGGTTGTTATGTATGCTTTGATCTTAGAAGATACTGATATATTTATATGGGATTGATTGGTGGCTTGGTTGGTTGTGTTTTGGATGGAAGTATTGGTGAAATTCTATGTTGTTATTTGGATGACAATATAGAAATTTTTAATTGATATATTTGGTTTATGGATTAATATGTTATAAGCATGTTAAGTTTATTACTATTAATTAATATGTTTTAACATATTATGTATGCAAATGGAGTGTTTTTAAAATATTTTGCATATGGTTTGTGAATGAAAAATGCAATGAGATCAAATGTGTCCATAATATGTTTCTATAGATTTCTTATGATTTTCATATTGATTCAATTGTTTTTCTATGATCATAGACATCTTTAATTGTATTTGATATAATATAGAATGTATTGCAAAATTTTGGATATATTTTGAAAGTGCTTTAGATTGAAAAAAGCAAGAAAAAACAACAAAAATGACCAAAGAAATAGTGCAGGGCTTGGCTGTATAAGTTGTTTGACGTGCGTGTGCCATATACGCTAGCTAACTTATTACTGGGTGGCCGTATGGTGCATAGCTCTGCGCTTATACGAGGCATACACAGCTTACCAATGCGCGGCCTGCGATCTAGCTGCATCTTACTTCTATACCTTCTTGTCGCAAATTATTCCAGTCCTTCCTAAATGCATCTCGACTCGGTTTTTTAAGCAATTTTAATCCTTATTTATCAAGTTTTATGTTTTTAACATGTTTAATAGTACACCAACTAAAATTAGTCATGAGCGATATTTTGATGATTTATTTTATAAGGATGAAAATGTAAAATTTTAAAAAATTCAAAATTTTTTTAAAAGCCATTGGTAATTGTTATTAATATAAATCTAAGTCACAAATCTCATTTACTACTAATTAGATTAGTATTTTTTATTACCAAAAATTAATTTACTGAAATTAAAATTTTCAAACTCGGACTTATCCAATTAAATAGAAAAAATACTCTAGATTAAAATTAAAAAGAATAATGATTCTAAATAATTTTTTATCGTTCTAGAATTAATAAAATTTTAGTTAAAGTAAATTGACAAATACATTATCAATATATGAGATAATAAATTAATTATTAATATATTAATCTATTAATAATAAATGACTTATTAATTTATTAAAATAATTTGATCATTGAATAATTGATATGAATTTAAACTCGATATCTGATATAGAATTTAAATCCTATCATAAAATAAATGAGACTTAAATTAAAAATCTCCCTTAATAAAATATTAGACTTAAAACTTTCAATGCAATCAATAGATTATAGGAATTCTGATGGGATAATGCAATAATTGTTAGATAAAGACCTTCGCAAGGTATTATAATTTATTGGACCTATTTTTTTTATAGAGTATGTTAGACTTCTATCAATTGTCAAGTGAGGGATTTGATTGAATCCCTATTTATAAAAGAATATTAGGTCTAACCTAACTAGGTTAAGACACCAATAACTATTAGATGAGGTGTCAAGATCTAAAAGTAGTATGATCATATCTTATAATAAGTTACAAACATAAATGTATTTCTGACTTGTTAAGCTTATTTTACCAATAACTGTCAGGTGAAGTTTGATAAGTTTGATAAGAACTTGATCATCCACTAAAATTTGTAATACAATTTTATTTATACTCATATATATAGACATATTTCTTATCTTATAGATACAGCATCTCAAGAACTCTATCAAATGATAGTCATTTGACAGCTTTTAATCCTTTTCTGAAAATTTATGATACTTATATGCTTATCGGATCTAATTTTAAGGTATAATATAGGAATCTTAGAATTATTCTAGATTTTAAGAAAATTGATTGTGTGATTAGCTAACTTAAGCTTAAAGTCCTTTCTAACAATGCTTTATTAGAGAAGAGAGAAGCATTACAAAAATAGAGTGATAATAATCTTAAAGTAAGATCATATATGCTAGCGTCAATGAGTGATAACTTATAGGTATAGCCTAGGTATAAAAGATGTCTAAAAAATTTATCTCTCTCTATTAGAGATATTTGGAGAGAGTTTTAATACTAAACAGTATGAGTTGTCTACTACCTTATTTGCTATGAGACTGAGTTTGAGAGTGCCATTAGAGTGTTATCTTGTGAAGATGATTAACCTGATAGGACAATTGGATGCTTTAGGATTTTTTATGGACTTTACATTGCAAAAAGATCTAAAACTTCAATCACTTTTACCTAGTTTTAACCAATTTGTTACCAATTACCATATGAACAAGTTGGAGTATTCTCTCCTTGAATTGATGAAGGAAATTTGCTCTTTTTATAAAAGAGTCATAAAATTAAAAGGAAAGGAGACTGTTCTTGCCTTAGTTTTTTTTAGCAAGAAAAATAATAAAAAGGACAAAAAACCCTCTAGTTTCAAATTAAAAAGAGAGGTTTCCAAAAAAAAGGGAATAGGTAAAGGAAAAGACAAATAGGTTGCCAAAAGCCATTCCAATGATAAGTGTAATCATTGTAAAAAGCTTGAATACTAAAAAAGAAATTATCGTTTTTATTTAAAAAGCCTGAGATAGAGGAGAGCATCAGGTATACTTTCTTGTCATGTTATAGAAATTGAATTAAGTATTATTTTAGATTCTCATTCTTGGATTATTAATTTAGTTGCCATCTTAAATATTTGTATATTATTACAAAACCTTTATAAAAAACAATTACTAGAGAAAGGTGCAGTGACGTTGAAGATGACGAACAAAGCAATTGCTACTGCTATACATTCTGGGACTTACAGACTCACTTTAGCTTCAAGCTATATTTTTGTATTGTACAAAACTATATATTTTGATACAACTAATAAAAATATTTTGTTTGTTAATCAAATGTGTAAACAGGGTTACACTTTTAATTTTGATGGATGTAAATATTGTATTTATTTGAGAAATAAATTGGTTGGCACTGGTTTGAATGTG
>JAWDEX010203306.1:0-11369 GCA_035221805.1 Trichilia hirta
GATATGAAATAACTTTTAAAAGGATAATATCTGAACACAGTAAAATTATAATAATGATACATCTATAATTCTGGAACCATAACTCGTAATACGTTACAAATAGCCATAATACATACTGTAAAATAGGGGTTATGTCTATATCTTTAACTTGAGATAGGAGGTCAAGTTTCGAATATTTGTACACATATGCACATAGTTGTAAATAAAGTATAACTCTTTATCAAATTCTTAATATACAATTCAAATAATTGAAAGAAGAAATAAAAAATAGCACAAGTTAATAATAACTCAACATGCGCAAATAGTCCATAAATAATTAAGATCTCCTCCTAGTCTCCAATAACATAAAAATTCATTGCCTTCCAATTTCACAAACTTATAGATAAATCAATTCATCATGATAATACATAAAATAATATTTATCCTTTATAATAAAATTCTTATAAAAATAAAGAAAAAAATAAAATATTTTCACTCACATTATTAATATAAAGACTCTGAGTTCATATAACTTCAGGTGGAGGTAGTGGCAGTAGGTTTCGAAACGAGTTTATAATAAAAAAATTAACATATGATTAGATTGCAATTTATTAAAAAATGTTAAGAAAAAGAATAAAAAGTTCTCTAATCTTATAACCTATACATAGAGTTATGGTATCCATTTTTAAAGTCACTTAAATTGAAATTATGAATTCGATTTTTACTCATTCTAAGCATCACTTTACTACTCAAAATTATTTTAGAAATTCTACTGTACTACACTGGAAATAAGATAGGGTTTAAAATTTTTGTTGCATGTCATACTATATATCTAGTGTACGTGACTTTTTATAGATCTTGATTTCAAATTTTAAAACTTAAGTTATAGCTATTTCTTTATACCTTACTCAAAGAGCAATTGCTTTTGTTTCACAACAAAATAAGTATTTTATAACGTTTGTTCGAAGCAAATGCTTCAATGAAAAATTTTTAATTTTGAATAAGTTATGGTTTATTATATCTAATTTACATAGAATTTTACAGTTTATCAATTTGAAGTCTACAACTCAATTTATAACCCAAGAACCATACACTGCTCAACAATTTTAAACATCAACTTACACACACAGCAATTAGCCTCTCGTTACCCTAATTTATATAAACACGACTAGTACCATTTCTATACATATAACCATATATCATCAAGAGTGTTTAAGCAATAATTTACCTACTTAAACCATTGCTCTGATTCAACCACCCAAAAAAATACCATATTGTTTCATATAAAGCATGCCAATTTAAGCATATTTGACAACATCACTATACTCACCTAATCATCTCGTTTTAAGGTTGATAAACCCCATTTATCCTAATTCTAAACTTCCATTTACAAGTTTAATATGTCTAAGCCATTACCTTAATAATTTATACTAGAATAGCAATAAACATTACACATTTTAGCATATTGTAGCCTGCACCTCATATATAACCATGACCTCCAATAGCCGAATTTTACAAGCAATACAAGAGAATTTTTCTTCCTTGATTTTTATGCAGTACTAAACATTGAGTATGATTAAATGCAAGCCCAAACACAGCCATGAACACTGCCAATTGATTCAATTTATTCCATGAATTTAAGGCTGATTTTATACAACAAGATTATAACTTTCATACATTGTTTTAACATAAATTACTTCTAATCCAATTTTCAAGCATCTAATCGTCATTGCAATACTTAATTACCTCCATTAATATCAATTTACTAATTTGAAATTGTAGGAGAAACAAAAGCTAAAGTTAGGGTTTTCTTACCTTCTTAAAGACACACACATGTAAAAATAAGCTATTAAGCTTATTAATCTCCTTGCTTCCTCTTTCTTTTTCTTTTTCACTCTTTTAAAAATGACTGGTTATAGCTGATTTTTCTCTTTCTTCTTCTCCTTTAAATGGTTGAACATGCCTCTTTTTTGTATTTCTTCTTTTTTTTTTTTTTCTCTCCTTGCTTCTAGAATTATCAAGAAAGATGTGAATGCTAAGTAATTAAACAAATGGGCTTAAGTTGTTTTCTAAATGGGTTTAACTTTCTCCATATAGGTTGCCTATTATAAGAGAATGATGGGCTCTTTACACTAAATTTAATTAGCCCAAATTATGTTTAAATGATGGACTTGCTTATTTAACCCAAATTTTCATTTTTCTATTTGACTTATTAAGTTCAATTTCATGTATAATATGTATTTTATTACTTTCAAGCCCTTCTAGTTACAATAATTTTCTCAAATTTAAGAAGTTTCTATTTTAACTTTCAAAATTTAACTTGAGCGATTTTAGAAAAATTTGGGTTATTATATATTTTGAAAAGGTATTGAATTTTAGATCAAAGGTGTCGATGTCTAGACTAAAAGTATTAATATCCAAAAGAAAGTATCAATGCTTTTTTATGAAAAATTACATTTTGACTGTAATCAATAAATATCTAGCTTACGAAAAGACTATTTTACTCAATTTAATTGCTTTCTCCTCCATTATTTTCATATTCTTAGGGCTAAATTAGTCTTCTCTCTCTCTCTCTCTTCTTCTATTCATTGGTTTACTTGTGGTTTTGAAGGAATTCACATATAATACTTACCCATTTTATTTTTCTTTAATTTTTTTATTATTTAATCAATTAAATTTTTGTTTCTTATTATAAAATCATAATATTCAATACCTTTTACATATGAAAAGTGATATTTATGAATTTAGCTTAGTATGCAAGCGAAAATGAAAAGTTAGGGTTTTGAAAATTTTGGGGTTTTGATGAATATGTGTAAATATCAACTTTCTTAAACTAGAATATAGCTGTAGGTAAGATTTTTAACCTCTTTCAAGTTTATATTTAAGAATTTCATAAGTATTAAAATTAAAATTTACTGTTTATTCGTGAGTTTTATCGATTTAGAAATAAAATTATGAAATTAAGTTAGAATATATTAATTATAGGTTAAAATTAGTTACACGGAGATGTAGATAAATTTGGATAATAGATTACTTTTTATAGAAATTGCTCATCTAAACGTGAATTTATTTAGAATATTAATTTTAATTATTAATTCATGTTAGAATTGGTAGATGCGATGATATAGAGAAATAGCTATAGAATTTTATTTGATAAAAATTGAGTAAATGACAAAAAACAAATATATTCTCGTTAGGTTAGATTCAGTTGGGCAATACTTGCATTTTGAGCATATTTATAGGGCATAGATAATTTTGAATTCCATTTGAAATTTGAAATTGATAAAGTTATTGATATATATATGATTTATACTTAAAGAACTTGAGCAACGAAGCTCCATAACTCAAAGGGTAAGGAGAGTGTATACCTCCACAGTTATAAGTGAATTTTACCTCTTTAAAATATTTTCTAAATGTTTTATAAA
This sequence comes from Trichilia hirta, assembly GCA_035221805.1. NCBI lineage: Eukaryota > Viridiplantae > Streptophyta > Magnoliopsida > Sapindales > Meliaceae > Trichilia > Trichilia hirta. The sequence goes on from JAWDEX010203306.1 coordinate 3,405, forward strand.
AATTTACTTGTTTTATAATTTAAAAAATAGTTTATTGATAAATATTATTTTGAATTAAATAAGTATGGCCTATTAGATTATATGTTGATTCATATACAAGGGCACAAGGCCAATTCTAATAAAATGATGATTTTTGATATATTTTGAATTATGATGGCATGCACATAAATTTTTTTGATATTGAATTTTATTGATTTGGATTTAATTTAGTTTATGACAGTGAGACTAAGGAGGTTATAGTTATGAGTGTCAAAACTGTAGCTACAAAGTTTAAGTAGCCTAAGAACGAATTGAGACAATGGCTGTCCTAAGTAAGTGATACATAGACAGGGCCGATATAAAAGAGATGATGACCTCATTTGTGATAAAGTGATTTGCTAGATAGAAATATAAAGGACAATTATATATAAATTCATAGATTACTCTAGACCAATGTCAGTGGTGAGCCTAGTTTTCATAAAAACTTATACATTCATTTTATTTTATCATATAAATAAAATTTTTACAAAATTTTTATTATTTTTAATTGTATAAAAAATCCATTGACTGCTTGGCTTTACTCTTTACTAGAGTAAATGCTAAGAAAAGAAGCTTGCTTAATGATTTCTGATATAAGCTATGATTTTTATTAAAATAAATTGATTTTATTTTACTTTTAAAGGTTTTCTTAGCGTATTTGATTATAAATATTTTTATATATTTTTTATATTCACTCATAGAGTATATTTTCGTATACTTATTTATTTAATGCTTTACTCTTAAATATTTGTGAATATAGTAGAGAATTAACTAGAGGTGATAATTATTTCTTAAAAGTTTAGAGGTTTCAAGTATAATTTTTACCCCAACTCACTATTTCTATAAAATTCACTAAATATTGTTTAATAATTTTAATTATTATTTTTAATATATTTAAAATATTATTTAATTTTAAATTAGTTGTAAAAAATTTAATAAAATTAGATATTTTATTATTTGAATTTTTGATTGAAATTAATTTTGAATGTTTTACGCTTTAAAAATAATAATACTTAAGAGTCTTGTAACTTCTCGTATTGCGATTTTAACCCTTATAATCGTAATATGAAGGTACTCAAGATTGTCACGCAAAAAATTTCGACTCAAAGCATGATAATTTTATATTTAAAATATTATTAAAAATATATATACCTTGTTAAAGACAATTACCAACCTATTTTTTATAACAATAAAAAAATTATTTAAAATTAAAAAATCTAATTTTTTATTTGATGACTTTTTTATTAAATATTTTTTATTTGTTTTTTTAAAGCTATCTCTTTATTTTTTAAGTGTAGAGTATGAATATTAAAAAAAAGAACGACAAATACCTCTACGGTTTCCAAAAATTAGAGGTATTTTTTTACTTTCTTTTGTGATAAATATTTTTTTAAAATTTAAAATTGATAATAAATAAAGTGTTATTTCTTTAATTAATTTGTTTTTTTATAATATAATTATATTCTTATGGTTTAAATTATAATTTTATAAAAGTCAAGAGTATATTATATCATTAAAAAATTAACCAACTGAACAATACTGTAAAAAATATTCATTACCAATTTTAAATTTTAGGCTGCATTTATTAAAAAAATTAAAATATGTGTAATTTTTTATATTTATCATTTAAAAAAAAAAAGGAAAAAACAAAAACTAGGAAGAACGCAACTTCTAAGATTCTTACTGACGAGGTGGGCCAACACGCTGACAGCGAAGCTGCAGTATAAATTGTCACACTCCCCAGCATCTGCGTTGTCGTCTTAATATGGGAAATTTACAAAAATGGTTATATTTGAAACTTCATTTTAAAATTGATCATGTTAGAAATTTCTTTTAAATAGATTAAAAAATTTATTTTGAAAAAAATACTCTTATTTCATATACATAGAATTAACGATTTCGTAAGGCTTATTATATTAAATTTATTAGTCTTTATCTAACATTAATCTTTAGCTTAATTTTTAATTTTTATCTTATTCTTTAATTTATAAATTCTTTAAATTGTTTTATAATTTAATTTCTAAATTATTTAAATATAATTAAATTGTGCAATAATATAATTTAATTTAATTTTTAAATTCATTTCAAGTAATAATACGTACAATTTTCGAATAAGGCATATGCCTTACTCCAAACTTGTCTATTTTTTAAATTTTTTATATTTACTTTACTTTAATATTAATTAAATTTATTATTCTTAGTTTAATATTAATCTTGATCTTATTTTTTAATTTTTAATTAATTAAATGTAAGTAATTTATATAACAGTGTAATTTTATTAATTTTTAAATAATTTAAATTATTTAATATTAATTTTTATCTTATTCTTTAATTTATAAATTATTTAATTTAATTTATAATTTAATTTCTAAATTGTTTAATATAATTAAATTGTGTAATAATATAATTTAATTTGATTTTTAAATTAATTTTAAATTAATTTCAAGTAATAATACATACAATTTTCGAATAAGGCATACACCTTACTCGAAACTTGTCTATTTTTAAATTTTTTTTATATTTTATTTAATTTAATATTAATTAAATTTATTATTCTTAGTTTAATATTAATCTTGATCTTATTTTTTAATTTTTTTATTATTTATTAATTCAAATTTTGAATTAATTAAATGTAATTAATTTATATAACAATGTAATTTTATTTATTTTAAATAATTTAAATTATCTAATTTAAATAACGAGTAAGGCATATGCTTTACTCAAAACCAACTCGAAACTTAGCATATTAAATATTAATTTAATAGTATTAGATAATTAGCATAAAAATGCTTAATCGTATATAATTATGTTAAAATTATCTAATATCAAAATTTTAAATAATTTAAACTGGTTATATTTAAATTAATTAACAAATGAAATAAGGATTAAATTAAATTATTTAAACGTAATCTTTATCTTAATTTTTAAATAATTTGAAAATTAAAGAATAAGGTAAAGATTATGTTTATTTCATATTGCATAATATTAACAAAAATTTATTTTAGTGTTTATTTTTTAATTTAATTTTTAAATTATTTAAACATAATTTTTATCTTCTTTTTTTAAACCTTTTAAAATTGTTGAGCAATTAATTCAAACGTAATCATTGTCTTATTTGCTAAAAAATTAATTTAAACGTAATTAATTTAAATTATTTAAAAATTTAATCCAAATTGCCTAATATTAAGCATTTGTTAATTAATTTTAAAATAAATTTAAAATTTAATCTAAATTATCTAATATAAGCATTTGTTAATTTAATCTTTATCTTATTTGTTAATTAATTTAAATGTAACTACTAATTTAAATTATTTAAAAATTTAATATTAAATAATTTAAACATAATTATCTAACACTAAGCATTTTTATTAACCAAATTATCTAATAATATTAAATTAAATTTAATGTAAGATAATTTAATATGCCAAGTCCATGAGCATCATATGTGTTCAAAAATATAATTTTTTTGTTTAGTTTACATTTTTTTTCAATGAAAAAGAAAAAATTGAATGTGGTCATTTTTATAATTTTTTCCTTTAATATATATTGTAGTCTCTATTCATTAAATAAATAATAAATCAGGATAATATTTGGTAAACTTTAACAATTTAGTCCTTAATGTTTTAACAATTAAAGTAACGTATTTATCATTTAAAAAAGAGTAACGTATGTACCCCAATTATGAATGAAAGAAAAAGTTTGCATCAACAAGAAAACTTTCTAGATTTCATATTTAATGCAATCAATTCTAAAACCCTTGAATTCATATAAAAAGTCAATTAAAAAATTAATCTAAAATAAAATAATAATAAATTTTTATTTATTGATAAGCAATGTTTGATACCTCTCAATTATAATAAATTTTTATTTATTAATAATAATTTTTTTTCATGTGCTACCAACAAAGAAAGAAGGATAAGATTAAATGACAATTAGAGTAAGAGCAACATGAGAAAATTAAACATTCAAATATTATGGGTCATAAAAATTTTAATTTATACACATAGAATTTTTTTTATGAAAATATTCTCACCTTATTAAAATAAACATGTTTTAATAATAACTATTAAATTAATTTAATAGCTATTATTTCATTGTATTTTATTATCACTTTAATTATATTAGTTGACAAAATAGTAATATCCAAAATACAACACATATTTATTTTAAAATAAAGATATTCTCATTCAAAAGATTTTACATGCATAAAAATTATATTTTTAAGTAAATAAGAGTAAAAATAATTCATTTACTAAATAAATCTACGTACTTTGAAAAATTTTATTAAGTTCTAGTTACATAAATTCTTTAAAAACAAAAAATTATAATCTAAATTATTTTTAATCTCTTTTATTTTATTATAAAAAATTGTATGTAAGTTCTTAACGTTTGGTCTAATAAATTGATTAATCCCAACATTTTTTAAAATACTTATTAAAATTTCAAATCATTTGTATAATAACTCTTATAATTCTATACAATGATAGTTAGAAAAAAAAAACTATAAATTTCTTAAATAACCAATAGAGAAAATAACTATTATATTCCTAAAATTTAATAAAAAATAACTATAAAATTTAAGAGATTACATATTATTTATTATTGTTGTATTGGGGATAATAAAAGTTATTGCATTAAAGAATTAGATTTTTAAAGTATATTTTAAAAATAATTAGAATTAATTAGTCTAGTAAACAAAATGTTAAAAATTTACATTTTTTTATAATAAAATTAAGATAATAAAATAAAAAAATAGGTAGAATAACGTAGTAAACGCGACATTAATTTATTGAATCATGAACAACAAAATAGGAAACAAATTGGCGTACATCAAACTACATACTTTCCCCTTTATCACCCTCAGAGGTTGCATATAAACTACAATTTCGATCCTAAGTATAAAATATATCTGATATATATTGTTGATGTCTAAATTCTCTTCGAGCAAAAAATTTAGTACATTATACAGATTTTACTATTATAATTAATGTAGAGGCTGTATAAAATAGTGCTTACCTCTAAATAGAGACTCTCGGTGGACTACCTAAAATAAAAAAAAACGAGTTAGGAGTGAAGCCGAATTATCGATAAATAAACTCCGACACTCAAGACAGTGGATAATCTAAGGTCAAGTTAAAAAGAGAGACGAATTATAAGTGTTTGAGTAATTTATCGATCCGAAATATTAAGTTCGGAAAATATTTATGGGGAAGGGCTGATCTTTACTAATTGAATTCTTTTTTTTTTTCACTAAGTTAAAAAATGATCCAAAGAAGTCAGAATCCTTTCTCATGTAACAATTTCACCATTTAGAAGGCCTTTACACATGCAAGCATCGGAGAATAGGAGCTTGATTAGATGGGATAAGGTATAATTATCTAGCAGGTCTTTTTACCACTCCTCTATGCCAAGCTAGAGGGGTGCAATAAATGTCTATAATTTACAAGGTATGGCGCCCCTTAATGTGATGGAACGCTCAAACTGTTGCTTGAAAAATATATCTGTTTATTCCATCCTAATCTCTTATTTTTGAAATAAAAAAATTGGATCGTCTCGATAATCAAAGTGGTGGTTAGGATGCCAAGGCAATGGAGTCGAGTTAGGTCACCTGCTTAATAATAGTTGGGATCGAGAAATACAAGGTCAATAAAACCATCAATATAAGCTCCCTAAATTTTTACTGCTGTGAAGCAAGAGCAAAAATTTGAATAGCTTTGACTTGCTAAGATGATTCGATTTTCTGTTATAGGTGGTTTGATGCTTCGAGTAGCCAACAGTCTTTATTAAAAACAAATGCTTCGATTTTTACCAGTTGTTTTATGAAAGGATTTTATTGAAGTATGATGCCTCCTTGTAACTCGTGGTATAGCCACGTGTAAATAAATTGGTGGTTGTCTTTGAATTGGTGTAGTGCTCTAGAGTGTCTTTTTGAGACCCATGTGACGTGGCTTATTTTTGATCGTTCGTAAAATGACCATTCGCATATATTGCATTGCTTGGTTATTAACTAGGTGAATAAAATAACCCTAGTTGCCTCATATTTCTTATTTTTGCATTCTTGACGCATCCAAGCCATTTTCGCACTCTCTGAGCCTTGTATTTCTGCGCTACCTGTGTCCGTTAGTAGCGAAGCTTCTTACACTACTATCTCACTGTCTGTTTAATTGGTAGGTTACTTCTTTCTTGTTTTTTTTATTACATACCTTTTTGTAGTAGTGTCGTGGCAGGTTTGTCGCCTGCATGGAAAGAGATTACAGTGCTAGTCTCTGCTGGAAAGCCTCCAGAAATGGGGCCCTCACTAATTAGTGCGTAGTTAGGGTGGTGAGGATAAGCAGGGAGGGAGAAATCACGAGGCTTACATCATCCATTAACCTTAGAAAATGTTGGCTCTTCATGTCGTTTACGTCCTGATGTTGTGTTATCTTCATATAAGAGATGAGTATTAGTGGTGAGCATTATTGAGTTAGGTCATCAAAACAGTCACCTCAAAAAATTATCAAGGTCGATCCAGTGCTAGATTTGCCTATAAGCTCGATTGAAAAGGGGTCAACCACTGATTCGGTACCTTTTCTCAAAATAAGAGATGAGTTCGAGGCCGATTGCTTTTCATAGTCACCACACAGGACCTTGGCATATACCAAAAATTTTTTGAGGTGGATGACTTGGTAATCATAAGGGCTCTACGTAAGGGCAAAGTGTCAAGCTGGCCCTCTCCTAGTGAAATTACTTTCAATGAGGAGCTATTCTTGTTAGGAGTATGGCTGTAGCTCCAGCTATTATTTGCGAGCGTGCTCACATATTTTTAGATTCCTTTATACCAACTTGTCCCTAACAGTTAGAGAATCTTAGCCGACTTATACTTGCTATGGCAGGAATATTTTGGCAAGCCCCCAAGTATTTTCGAGATGGCCTATATATACACATTAAGGAAGAATCCAGGGTCCAACCCTGGTTAGTATTATCTGTAAACCAGACCAAAAACTCCCAATTCGATAAAAGAGAATCCTTTTAGTACTTGGTATTGGAAGGAAAAATGATTTTTTTGTTGGGGGCAAATGGGATCTTGCAGTGGGAGGGGAGATCCTAAATAATTTTGGGTCGACTACACCATGGTCAGATTATCTTGCCTTAAGTCAAAAGTCAAAGAGGAGATTAACATCACTTAGGGATATTACTGCTGATCAAAAGGAGATCCTGTCAGAAGCTCTCTTAGTAAAATTAAGCCTGGTCTCTTCTCATATCTCGCATGTCGCCCTCAATCAAATGAAAGCAAAGGATAAGACGTCGCAAATGCACCAACGTTCTTGTTGGAGGAATAAGTTCTTTTTGTCTTATTTTGTAGATATGTCTGAAAGAGATCAACGTCCTTCTGTCTTAGAGTACTTGGCGATCGTGAGAAAAGCTAGTAAAGGTATCGGGCGAAGTCAAATGCCACCACCCTCTCCCTAATGTTGATAAAAAAAACTTTAAAAGATTTCACAAAAGATAAAGGCAAAGCTCAGCTACGCCTCAGGAGACATTCAATAGCAGCAATAACCTTTCCTGGCTAACTAGGAAGAGATCCAGATCTGGTGAGGGATAAGATAAGTTGTAAAGCAGGATTATCACAACTGCCTGAGCTACAAGTTCTAGCTCTACCGATGCTTTAAGGTCCAGCCAGTGAGCCCTAGCCTCTTTGCATAAGGTACCAATGCCAGTAATCCTTCGTCACTTTACTTTTCAATTTTTGTGAAGACAAAAAGCTTGCGACGGCCTGCCTCTTTCCACTTATTAATATAGTCGTCCCCCTAATAGACAAGGTTATTAATGAGGAGGAGGCGATCAATTACGTGAGAAACTCTTTAATAATGGTAAGCCTCACTCCCTCCTTGTCCTTTCTCTTTAAAATTTTACATATGCTAATTGTCCCTTCTGTAGGTTATCCATGTGCTTGCCTGACAATAGAAA
>JAWDEX010203317.1:0-11368 GCA_035221805.1 Trichilia hirta
GTGACCATGATTTTTAACTCGTTCCGACCGTCTCTCCGTTCGAATATTAGAACTCCTTTTTTTTTTTGTACGAGGAGAATAGTCACTTGAACTAATTCCAGTGGCTATCCTCCTCGTGCACAAAAAAAGAGTTCTAGTACTTAAGTGATGAGAAGCGCTACTCTGATTATCAGATAAAGTCAATTGTTGGGGGAGAGGAGGGGCCAACAAAAAAGCCAACCATGTTATTGACTCAACTCTCTAACATTTAGGCTTGAGCTCCAACTCTTAAACTATCTAACTCTTAGATTCAACTCAATGAGTATAGCATATTGTCAATTCATTGGCTGGCTCCCCAACCGACTCGAACCATTGATCTCTATTAACCTTGAATCAGTGAATAATCACTTGAACCGACTCAAGTGACTACAAAAAAGAGTTCTAATCTATGAAGTTAAATGTTCGAATCCTTGAAAGTCGAACATGAGTTAAAATAACTCATCTCTCGTATATTGCGTAGAATTTCTCTAAATTTATTTGGCAAGGCCCAAATGTTAGGCCGAAAACAATGTTTACCAACAATGCTTATACCTATTTTACTGTATCTAATACTGCCCTATTTGTTGAAATAAAATGCCCTGGTTTCAATGGAGGGAGATGACATCGATAGAAAAAGCTAGCCGGTTTGTACAAATGAAATATCTAATAAAATATTAATTTATTTAATTTTAATTTATGAAAGATTTTAAGATACAAATTTTTTTGTATATGACATAAAATTAATTTAATTATCAAAAATAAATGTTTCAATCCAGGTTTAACTAATACTATTATATTATATGAATTATATTCATTTATACATAAAAGTGTTTAAAAATTTAATCTTTAATAGTATTTTTAAGTTATTTTATCTTTTAACATTCGCATGCAAAACAAATATTTGTCAATCTAGCTAGCAATGGTTATATTTTGGGATATGCAAAATCTTGGCATGTTAAAATAAATTTTTAATAAGTTCATATATTATAATTTAAAATTAAATTAAATTAATTTAATTTATTAAAATATTATAAATCGATCCAATTCAAGTCGCAAAATATAATTTAAAGTGATTTAGATTTGCAGTTTAAATTATATTGTAAAATTAATATTACAATATTTAATTGTTATTAATTTTATAATATCTCATCAATATTTAAATAAAAATTTTATAAATAATTTTTTTAATTATTATCATATATAAAAAATAAAGACAATTATATGTAATTGAAATGATAAAATAAATAATAATAAAAAATTTTATAAAATAATATTAAGTGATTTAATATGTGATTTTGCGATTTAAAATTGATTAAATTCAAATTTTAAACTGTAAATAATGATATAAAAAATATTAATTCATAAATCGATTTAAAATTTTTTTAAAATATTTTAACCCGTAAATTATGATAACTTAAATTAATTTAAAATATTCAACTCTATAAAAATTTCCTTAGATGATATTTAATTTTTCTTTCTTAGAAAGGAGAAAGATAGATTGATTGATGGTTTGGGCTTATACTGTCATAAATAATTAATTTTTTTAATTATATATTTAATATTAGTACATATATTTTAGTCTCAAACAATCCCTTAAGTTGTTTAGTGGTAATAAAGTCGCATATAGTAATAACAATATAATTATAACTTTATAGTAATAAAATTGTATAAAAGTATATATCACAATTATTAGAACTCCTTGCTACTTCCAATATGAAATTCATGATTTTAGGCAACCAAAAGGATTGACTCTCAAATCACAATCACAATCCACCATAAATACCGAAGATAATTTTTCAACCCAATGAAAAGACCGTTTTCCCTTGTTTTCTTTTTCTACAAATTGAGACGAAAGTTCCCTGCTACATGGACCAAACCATCCATCCATCCATCATTCCTCAGCCTTAAAAATCATTTTGATCAATCACACATCTCAACTCTTTTCTTTTCTTTTCTTTTCTTTTCTCATTTTTCTTTAAAAAATAATATATTTTGATATTAGATGTTTAGTAATCTCGGTTCAAATATCTTATCAGTTGAGTTGTTTCCATCTGTATATTTCCCATTAGGATGGATATAACGTTTGTAAAACCCTACTAAATTCCTTTACTATCTTCAACCCATAAGATTCCATATCAGTTGTTAATATTAATGTTGTTCCCATAACCTAAGCAGATGATTGCGAGCAAAGGAGGGAGAAATTAACAAAAAGAAAGACAACAATATTTGATGTCTAATGTCTATGTATCCACACCACACAGTCGAAATCATTTACCAAAATCCATCTACAAGAACTTCAACGTACCCATTAATAATAACTTCGCATTCTAAACAAAATGTATGACACCTGCACAACAATAGAAATTGAAAGTTGTTTCAGCAACAATTTTGACGAAGGAAAGGAAGAATGAATTTGGTTGGGTTATGGTTGTTGTCATTTTGTAAATCTTTTATTTTTTAATAAATTAAACCTCCACCCTCCATCATTATGTTCAAACTCAGTCTACTAAGACAAACACAAAGAAGCTGATAAGTCACTCAAATGTAGGTCAACATTTATTTTAATATAAAATAATTTGTAAAATTTTTAATCCCAATTCAATCTCATCTCAAATTTACGTTTTTGATTTTTATTCTAAGAGAAAAATATAATAATCTATTAAAATATTTAAACATAACGATATTTTTTAGGACATGACTTGTTCAATAAATATTAATCATATATTACTTTTGATGAATTCAATTAATTAAATGCATTATTTGAAGAAAATATGTCGATCAAATTAATTATGTAAATAATATATGTCAATAAAATAAATGTGGTTAACTTCATATAAAAGTAAATAAATAAATTTAACATGTTAAAAACAAAATCAACAAAAATCAAAATTAACAAACAAAAACTATTTACCATAGAATATTCTATTATTTACTAGTCTTATTACATAGAATATAATATTCCCCACCATAAAAAAAATTCCACTTCTATGTAATAAGACAAGTGAATAATGTTATATTCTATGGTTTGTTTAAATGCAATTCTCAAGTTATATTTCATTAAAAATACCCTAAAAAAGTGTAGAGTGAATTTGACTCCAGCAGAAGAAGGGAAGGACCATTTGGACTGTAACATATAATAAATAATATATGGTAATTAATATTCATAATTATTTGACTTGAAGAATAAATTGGTATCTTTCTTGTTATTTTTTTTTTTTTCATTATTACACAATGAAATGGTGGGACTTGAAAATTTAAAGACAATTCTTTTATTATAATTATAATTTTTTGTGTGCATTTTACATGTAAAAATTATAATATACCATAAAATTGTTGTACAATAATATAATTCAAACTTAAGGAGAATGAAAAATATTCTCTTATAGTTTAAAAAATGATAAATACCCTTATATTTTTTTTCTTGACATATACCTCTCAAATTTAAAACTGATGACAAATATTTTTTATAATTTTAGAAATATATCCTGCATTTATAACAAATATCTTTCATAAAAAATATTTTGTATGGTTTTAGAAATACCCTTTAAATAATCTGATTTGATAATAAAAAAAAAATCAAATTTAAAACTAATGACAAATACTTTTTATAATTTTAATTATAAATAAAATTAATTATAAAATTATATAAAATACATAAATTTTAAGTAATAAAATATATAATTTAAAAAAATAAAAATTCATAGATTAAAATTTATAAAAAAATTAATAAATTAAAATACATAAAATATTATTAAAATTATATAAAATACAAAAATTAATAAAATTTATAATTTGAAAAACATAAAAAATTATAAATTAAAAATAAATAAAATCATATAAAAAAATATATAAAATACAAAAATAAATAAAATTTATAATTTGAAGAGTATAAAAAATTTATAAATTAAAAATACATACAATTATATAAAATACATAAAATTTAATTATAAAATTTATAATTTGAAAAATATAAAAAAATCATAAATTAAAAATGTATTTTATATATTTTATCTAATTTATGTATTTTATATAATTAATTTTATATATTTTTACAATTATTAAAAAGTATTTATTATTAGTTTTCACGAAAGATTGTGTAAAAGAATATTTGTTATAAAATATTATGTAAAGAGTATTTTTAGAATTTTAAAAGAGTATTTGTCATCATATTCAAACTTGATATATATATATATAACATGAATATGTGTCATTTTCTTGAATCTATAGTCTATTGTCGTTGCCCCTTCAAATTTAACATAAAGATTTTAACCCGTGTCCGTCAATAAAATAATAATTTAAAAGAAACGTGTTGTTGTTTCAAATCTTTCACGTTCTCGTCCACGTCTCAGCCCAGCCCAGCCCAGCCGGCAAGACTTGACACAGGAACCACCAATCGTTTGTCAATCATATTGGCTGCTTTCATTTTCGGTTATTTTCTTCATATCATTGTTTGATTCACGTGTTTTAGTGTTTTTTTTTTTTTTTTTTTTAAGGTACGAAAATTAAGATAATACAAAAATATTAATAACTTTTATTTAATTTAAAATTAAATACAAATAAACGTTAAAAAAAATAACTCTCTTATATTATTATAAAATCACTCAATCGAACTCTCAAAAGCTCGTATTTTAAATTTTAACCACGCGTCATTAGTAAAACAAAATAAATTAACAAATTAAGAGTTTAAAACATTTTAAATACAATTGCTAATTGAGTTAAATCTTTATAATTCAAAATTATGTTGATTTCAATTTATTTATTGTAATATTTAAAAAGTAAGACTAAAGAATATTTAAAAGTGTAATTTAATCGGTTTATGCAATCAATTGTTGACCTTTTTGTTCGTTCTAATTAAAATACATCATATCAAAAATTTTTAAATCCTAGATAGTGTGCATTAGATCATGAAAAAAAAAATGTCCTAAGCAAATATTTTCATTATTATTTTTTTAATGTTGAGATATTTTTAAAAATTAAAATATTCTAAAATTGTATTTAAATCAGATTTAGGAAATTAGGTTACATCAGTCATTAGGGGCCAAGCAAAAGTTGTTCATCAGAGTAATTTAGATAAAAATATATATATGATTATTTAATTAAAGTTTATTCTTCTATTTTTTTTAATGATTAAAATTTTCAAGTCTAATTTTTCTAATTTTATTTTAGAAAATAGTATAGTCGATTCATCTAATTTTTTTTTAATGACTTTCTTTTTCATAAATAATACTATATTGGTTTTATTTAATTATGAAAAATGTTTTAGTATAGTTAATAAATATGTTTATAAATAAATGAAAATACAATTTCTCTAGCAAATAAATTTTTATGAAACAAAAATACTTTGTAAAAACAAAAAACAAGTGAAAAAGAGTGTCAAATGTACAACTTAAAAAGAAAAAAAAGATGGTGATGATTATTACAAATCAATGATTTAATAATATAAAAGAAGAAAATTAATTTGTCCAATAATAAAAAAGATAAAAATAATTATACTTAAATAAAAAATATAATTTTATGAGTTTAATGCAACATAGTTTTGAACTCAAATTCACTCTATTAAATTATTTTTAACATTATTAAATTTTATTAATTTCATTATAATAAAATAAAAAAAAATATGGAGAGAGACATTTTCTGATATGAACATTGAAATATTTTTAAAATGTAAATTCACAGAATTTATATTTATATAATTTAAAAAAAAAATTGAAAAATTATCCATCTTTTACATGAATTCATATTTTTAAAAATTATTAATATTCGAATAAATTTGTGTGTGTGTGTATATATATATATATATTTTTAAATTATTAATTTTGTTTTAGTTAATTGCTTGAATATTGTACACGTGAATGTTATTTAACATAGGACAATTATTACTCGTATAGTTGGATATAAAATAATATTTAAAACCACTGGAATATTACTTGAATGAGGAGACAAGAAGCTATAATTTAAAATGGACTAACTACTTCGTTAGTTGCACAGCCATAGACAATGGCATCACAGTACAGTAGAGTAGGTGAGTCGTGAGTGAGTGAGTAATCGACCGAGTTGAGTCAATTCCATTTCTAGATTATCGACAAAAAATCTGAGCAGTTAAGCAGCTAAACTTACAAGCCAAGATAATCCCACAACCACCACTATAATTAAAGATGTTGAATTTGCTTCTTGTTTACGTTTTACAATTTACAATTTTTAATTCAAATTTGGAAACAAAATTTTAAATGTGATTAATTTTTTAAAAGTAAGGGGAAGGATTGTTTTTTTCGAGTAATCTATCACAATATTTAATAATATTTTTAATATTATATTGTATACCATATATTATGATAATGTTATTAAATTTAAAATATATTCAATTATATGTTCCTAAAATTCAATATGAATAGTAGTATAGTTATTATATAAATTTTTTTTGACCAACTTATTATTTTTCGGCACAAAAAAAAGGTATGTTATAAATAATTTTAATATCGTATTAAATTTTATAAATAATACTTGGAATATAATTAATTTCTTGTACAAATTTTATTATAAAAATTGATATAACTGTCTTATGTTATCAAGTATTTTATATATTTTATTTTCTTTTACTTTTATAAATATATAATTTATAATAATTTCTATTTTAAAAAAATTTATAATATTTATCAATTTTGACATTTTTTAAAATATAATTTAAGAATTTTTTATGTTCCTCAAATTATATATATATAATTTATACTTTTATAAAAATTAAGGGCATAATAAATATTATTCCATAAAAAAGACAAAATTTTAAAAAAATTGACCTCAAAGATGTATCTCTCATTTCTTTTAAATTTGAGAGAAAATTTGCCATAAAAGAAAAGACGGGATATTTGTCTTTTCATCAATCCATGGGATATTTATTATTCTCTCATAATATAATATTATAGTATAAGTTTATACTAATAATTATTATAAGAATTTGTATACGTGTTAATATTTAAATTCATAAGAGTAATACACACATTTTTAGTATATAGTGACACTTGTATTCATATATTCCTTAAAGTTGGCATCAATAAATTAACATTAATACGATTGTCTAATTATACAAGAATCAACTGACGTTAATTTAGTGAAATATTTGATTTTTTTTTAATAACACTTAAAAGATTTCGAATCTATTTATTATTATCATAATTACAATTTATTTTAAAGTGAAATTAAAAAAAATATTTGATAACTTAATTTTAATAAAATTAATATAATTTTATTTATTTATTTTTTTTTTCTGAACAGATGTAACTTCTAAACTATATCACTACAAGACCGAATGACCTTAACAAAAGTTACTGTACATTCCAAAAATTATTTTCTATCATTGATGATATGCTAAATATAAAGAAGAAAAAAGAAAACGTACTTACCACCCCCAAAGAATAATTCTGAAAATCGAGTCAAACATGTCTAAAACTAGTGCTGCACTTCAAACCTTAGGCACATGCTACACATTGACCAACCAACAAGTTACCAATACAATTATTTATTAAGAAATCTCGTCGACCTCACAAGAGATTTCCATGCAGATGCAACAACCCATATATTTTACAGCAAACAAAATCCAATAGAAATTCAAAGAAACATTGGAAAATAAAGTATTTAAATAATTTATTAATAATTTTTATTTTACATGTTCCATGAAATTATGCCTTCAATGTCTCACGGAGAAATGAACGGCGCCGTTGTTTTGAATCCTAACTCCAACTTCCAAATCGGAATACAGCCTTCGATTTTCGCGCCAAAGTTTTAAATGGTCAAAAGGTTTCCAATCAAAAGAGAAACGCTGGATTTTGAAAAGAAAAAGGAAATTGTTAATAGAGAAAGGCAAAGGCATCTGGAAGTGGGACCTCGTTTGGTGAATTTGCCGAGTGGTCGTCCACGTGTCTCCTGTGATCTACTTTCTCCTACATCATCGTTGCTGACCTTTCATTGTTGCTGAAAGCCAATGGATTTATTTCTCGAAGCATTCGCAATATCCAAGTCAACATAGTGAGCCCTAGTTAATTTTCTCAGTTATCGATGCAGGCTTATACCGTGCCGACAGGACCCCACCACCGTCTGATTTGGCGGGAAGACTACCGATCTCCCGCCACATGAAGTGAAAATTTCGCCCATTTTGAAAGTGGAACCTAAAATGGTGCATCCAACCGTTAGAAAAAGAGACGGGCGTTCATTTCACATAGTGAAACGCACGTCGTGGAGAGTTTAATGCACTGTCTGCCACGTAACTGTAGATACGGCGCGTAGAGTCGAGGTGCCTTGCTAGATGTCTAAGATGAGAGTCGGTTATAAAGGGAGAGAGACAATTTTAACGCTTAAAACCCCTAACTAACAGGGAACGTGCTGTCTGACAAGCCTGCACGTGATTCCAGACATAGGGCCCGTAGGGGAGGTTGCGTTTATATTTATTTATGACAGCACATTGTGGACATCATCTTGGTTGTGACCTCAAACATCACGAAGTTTCGACAATTCAATTCAATAAATCCACTGTTTACGGAAAGACATAATAAGTCCGAATGCGTGCCTACACGACTACGTCGTGCTCAGTTCTTGAAACCCGACCAATTAAATGCAATCACGTGAGATCTCACTTGTTTTATCCTAATGACTGGTTTGCCCATTCTGCTTATGACCGTACTAGATTCACAGAAATGTTGTTATTCTCATTAAATTAAGAATATTTTGATTTAACATAAGATGTAAAGCTTTTGTTACGTATAAATTTGAGCTGAAGATTCACGACTCCAATACTTAGATGCCTAAAAAGGAATATGCTTTGATCTCATTAATACAACTTCATCCGACGTATGAGGTTGAATCTTGTAGATCACAACTTCTCTACGAAAAAGTGCTCTATGATCCGATATTGTCAATAATCTTAATTTAAAAAGACAAATCTAACATTGTCAGTATACAATTTTGGAAATATATAAAGCTTGAAAGGGGAAGAAGTTAGTTATAAGGTAAGGGCACTGTAAAGATCGAAGATCCACCCGGGAGTACAAAAAAACCGCCCCGAAAAGTGACAGAGGAAAAGCCGATACCAGTGATGTTGCCACATGTAGAAGTCAGAATATGGGTCGGCAAATCACAACTTAATAAACAAGCCATAATGGGTCCCATGCCACGTGTACTGACCCTTCCCCTTGATCAAGCATCAAAACTCCTATTGAGTTGATTGCACGCAAAGAACTCTTCACTAACCCACTTGTCATCTGAGTTGGACTCTTTTAACCAACCATAAATGAGCATCAAAGGACCCGTCGCTAGGACCTCGTTTGACCCGTAGGCATTGGTCACAACGGGCAGACTTGTCGGGCAGGCGTTAGTCACACTATGTGAGCGCTGTCATTCTCTCTCTTTGCGTATTGGCCTGGTTTCGAAATTATAAACAAAAATAAAATAAATAAATGACAAATGTGGAAATATATAAAAAAGAGGGATTAGAAGCAGAGTGTTAAGGCAAAGCGTCTTTCGCGTTGGGCGAGCGCGAGAGCGAGAGCGAAAGGATTCTATCTTTTCTTGAGAAAGCCAAACAAGAAAATTAGAGAGAGAGTTTGATGGGGTGTTGTTAATAGCGATTTGGTCGAAGGACTGAAAGTGTTTGAAGTCAAGAGTTTTGAGAGTATCTGGCATTTTCTTTGTTTGATCTAAACAAAGACCGTGTTTCTAGTTATTTCAAACTCAAGTCTTGGCTTCCTCTTATTGAAGGTGAAATACAAGAAGGGTCTTCTTCTCTTCAGTTCTCAGTTTCCTCTGTTTTGTTGAAGAAAGTTGAAAGAATAAAAGGTAAAGACATGGAGTGGCCTGCTTGCTTGGATGAATATGAGAAACTTGTAAGAAGGATGAATACTCCCAGGTTTGTTCTATATTTTTACTTTAATTTTAGTTCTTCTCAAACATGACATTTGTTGTTCTTGTTATTTTCTTTTCTCTACCAATTTTGTCGTTAATTTTATAGTATCTTGTGAAAAGAAGATTTATCCCTGTTCTAGATCTTGTAAGTGGCCTTAATTTGTGAAAAATTTAGTATAAAATTGAATTGTAAGTCTAAAAAATTTTTTCGAAACCTTCACAATTAATCAATATCTCGAATCTTAATATTCAAAACATTTCATGTATTATCCCCAATCACCCAATATTATAATAATTCCCTGACATTTTCTTCAAATTACTTAATTTTTTCTAGAATTTGGTTTCATAGACCCCTTTTTAGACTTTTCAAACATATTTCTGATTTTTCTGACATGCACTTCATCTATTTACTTTGAAATTGAATTTTCTAATCTATAAAAAGCATTTCCATTTCACTGACTGCACTTGCCCTTTCTCCGCTTTTCAGGGTCGTCATCGACAATGCCGTATGCCCCACTGAGACTCTGGTCAAGGTTAGCTTCCACGAAAACTTAAAGAAATAACAAAACAAACCCATAAACGAATATTACCCACCATTTGCGTTTGTTCTCATTCGAATTTTTCAAATTTTTGACTGATTCGTTCTGCGTTTTCACACCATTGACAGGTTGATAGTGCTAGAAGACATGGAATCTTGTTAGAGGCTGTTCAGGTTCTTACGGATCTTAACCTTTCAATAAAGAAGGCTTACATTTCTTCGGATGGAAGATGGTTCATGGATGGTAAGTATTGTTAATATTTTTTGTCCCTTTAATTTTGGTCAATAATGAAAGGTTAAATTTTCAGAAAGTGATGCTTATACGTTTTTTATTGTTGTGCAGTTTTTCATGTGACTGATTTAAATGGAAACAAATTAACGGATGAGAAGGTGATCAGCTACATTGAGCAGGTAATTAATACTTTTTCCGCGTTCTATTTTGATTAACTAAATGAATGACCTTACTGTTCGCATTGCAACTGAAAATTGATGTGTTGTTATTATGTTTGTATGTCACAGTCTCTTGAAACCATATATTACGGAAGAACCAATGATTTTAACGGTTTAACTGCCCTGGAACTGACTGGAACAGACCGTGTGGGTCTTTTGTCAGAGGTTTTTGCGGTGTTAGCTGATTTACAGTGTAGTGTGGTGGAAGCTAAAGTGTGGACTCATAATGGTCGAATTGCCTCGTTGATTTATGTGAAAGATTGCAATTCAGGGTCACCAATAGAGGACTCACAACACATTGATCAAATTGAAGCACGTTTAAGGAATGTTTTGAAAGGGGATAATGATATTAGGAGTGCAAAGATGACTGTTTCTATGGCGGTCACTCACACTGAGAGAAGGCTACATCAAATGATGTTTGTAGACAGGGACTATGAGAGGAAGCCCATTTTGAGAAATTGTACTGATTATCCT
>JAWDEX010203328.1:0-11368 GCA_035221805.1 Trichilia hirta
AAACATTTATTTTGTGAATTGAAAATTTCTTTTTAAATTCAACTCACATTTTATTGTAAGTTTCAATTGACCTAGGCCTTAATACATTAAACTAAATTTTAACATTATTTTTTAAAGAAAAAGAAAAACCTTTTGCTTAAAGATTTCTTCATTATATGCTTGATTATTAAAGGTTGCACGAATTTTTTCAAATCTTTTCAATACAAGTAAGAACTTTCAAAGTCTAAGTCATGAAAATTAGAAAGCAAAAAAATTATATCGTATTTAAACTTAAAGTTGTTTGCATTAATGAGAAAAATGAAGCAAGAAGAAGTAGAATTTTAAAAGGGTCTTAAATATTCACACATGGTTCTCAATGATTAATTTTTAGTTTCTCTATGTGTACTATAAATTTCATCCATAATGCTTGAAATATATAAAGAAGAAGATGAAGATGAAGATGAAGATGAATCAAATAAATTGTCAAAAAAAGTTTGACAACTAACTTTCATCAAACATCTAGAATGTAAATCACGATACTAAGTAAATGTAAATAAAATAAAATAAGATAAAATACACAACAATTACAATTTAACAAAAGAAAATATTAGTATAATAATATTTATAAAATAGGTGACAAAGTCTTTTGTACCGTAGAGAAAATAAAATTAAAATTATAATAATAACATTAAACAAATGAGAACCAAAATTGCTTGCTTAAAATAAAAGTAATAATAAAAATAAAGTGTGTAAATTAAATAAAATAATAAGGACTAAGTCTCTCACTTAAAAATAATAATAAAGCAAAAATGTAAGAAAGTAAATAAATCAAATGGGTATTAATTCACCCACTTAAAATAACAATAAAATAAAAGTATAAGAAAGTAAATAACAAGAATTTAAATAACAAGTAAGCAAATTACAAAAAGAATAAATTGCATAAAAGTAAATTGTGAGAATTTAAATAAATATAAAAATAAAGCAAATTAAATTATATAAGAGGCTTAGCCTTCGACAAAACTAATTTTATCTTAGTTAATTATGTCAATGGTGCCAAAAATTTATATACATCTTCAATATATATCCAAATATAGGTAGTTTCATTTTAATATAGTTCAATAGTCCAAATATCATATTCATAAGAAGTACTTTTTTAAAATACAACAATTTTTTTTAACAGTACAAAATCAAGTTCAATGATCTAATATTAATTTTAATAGTCTAAGTAGAAGTTTAATAGTTCAAAAGTAAATTTCACGATCTAAAAGTAAAGCAATTGTAATGATTGGTTAATTTTAAAACAAGAGTTACCAAATAAAAATTAAAATACTAAAGCTTTAAAAGTTAACACCTTTAGAATGGAATAAAGAAATATTAGTCCTTTTTATAACTTAACTGAAACTAACTAATGAGTTATCTTAATCAAAAGATAAAAATCATTCATAACTTATAAAATAGAATAGTTTGAAAATAATTTTACCTTTTAACTAATTGATAAAAATATTTGAAAAAAGTATTAAGACATATAAATTTTAAAGTATTCTTTGTACTATATGTCTAAATAAATTAAAGAAATTATTTTTAAGTATTTAATGTATCAAATGTCTATAAAAAAATCAAAAATTTTAAACGCACCAAAATATATTTTAATTATATAAAAAGAATAAATATTAAAACACAAGAGTAGGATCAAGACAACATACTAATATTCTATTAATGTTAACTTTCTAACTTTAGTTAAGAGATTAAAAGTACATAGAAATGAGAGGGAATAAAAATATGATTATAAAGTCTTTTTTTAATACCTTGAATTTGTTATGAGTAATAAACAAGGCTCCTATTTATAAGTACAAAAGAGAGCTTTAGAGATACATCAAAAGCTAAGGGATAAAGATGAACTCAAGGGTAAATCAAGGGCTAAATTAATTAATAGAATGATTAAATATTTTGGCACTATTTATTAATTTGATATTAATATATAATTTAGCATTTAATATTGATAGATTTTATCTCCCATGTCTAAATAAAAGTTGTTAAATTTTGTCTTATCTTTTTAAAGAGATTTTAATCAGGTTAATTCAAGTTGTATAACCCAAGTTATATCCTAAATAATAAGAAAAGGTTAAACTGGGCTAGCAATGCAGATGGGTCTTGGTTTGGGCCATTTTTGAACCTCTAAACGTTCGAATTTGTAATTACTATAAAATAAATATTTACAATTTAATGAGTCTTTTTTTTATTTAGATTATCTTAAAATTCCTCTTGATTAAAATATTATACTCATTTTATTATCTCTGAGTTAAAGTCAAACTTAAACAGTAGTTATAAATAAAGTAAATTTTAAAGACGGGGTATGAGACCCAATCCAATACTTGTCAATAATATTTTTTACTTTAACTCAATCCTTGGGGCCTCACAATTTTGTTTTTGATAATAGGTCAATTCGAGAACTTACAAGAAGTCACCTATCTTGGTACTGCTCTCGCCCAAGCACCTTTAACTGCGAAGTTCTTAGGAATAAACCATCACCTATTCTAAAAAATCTCGTTGACATATTGATTTTAACTCTATTTTTATAAACCAAAAACTTTCTCTTTTATTCTAATATGAGACTCGCTGCTGTCCCTACAGCCATCCTGAACTATGTTAAGAATCACTCCTTACTTAAGCACTTTTATTTTAGTGTCACTCTTTCCCCTCTAGAATCGAGATGTTACAAATCCACCAACTTTCTCTTAACTTGTCTTTAAACTCACGATTGTACTAGAGAAGAGTTAGCTCTGATACTATACTATGATATTTAATCCAACGCTTATTAAAGATATTGTCCTCTTTGACTTGACCTTTAGAGCCTCACAATTTTATTCTTGATAATTGTTCAATTCAAAGAATTCTCAAGAGGTCATCCATCTTGGTACTGCACTCACTCAAGTACGCTTAATTATAAAGTTCTTAAAAATAAACCACCACTCATTCTAAAAAGTCTTGTTGACATATTGATTCCAACATTACTTTTATAAATTAAGAATTTTCTCTTTCATTCTGATGTGAGACTCGCTCCTGCCCTCACAACCATTCTAAAACTTGCTAAGAGCTGTTCCTTATTCAGACACTCTTATCCTAGTGCCACCTCGCCCTCTAAGACCAAAATACTCCACAGAGTTAGAAATATACTTAATTAAGAGAGTTAATCATACTATAAAGTACAAAATAATAAATTTAACTCTTAATAAATATATAATTTTAAATACTCATCATAGTGCCTAAGGTTATGTTTTTCTTACTTGTAAGTTCCTTTGAGAAAGATACAAAAAAATAGCAATTGACATAAGGAGAAGAAATCGAAGAAGCTAGTACTCTAACTTCATTCTTTTTCGTTCATGTGAATATCGTAAAAACATAGATCGGAGAATCTATATTTGTAGTTCACTAATTCATCTACATGTATAAGGTATGAATTCCAAATTTATCTAATAATTAAAATGCTAGAATTATTGCATGGATCCTTAATTAAAAATCGAAGAGTTTTTTGTATTTCTATTATGCATATGTTTCGATTTTCATTATTAAGTACGACTATATAAATTTATTTACAATTAGATTTTTTATGTTTTAAGAGTCATGATGTCTTATTAGAGGTTATTCATGATCATTAGAAATTTTGGATATAAGAAGTTGTATCGAAGTGATTCAAAATGGTTCGTATATACTCATATCTAGTTTATTATAAACTCAGGAGGTTACACATATTAGCTATAGTTGTTGATAATGATTAAAATAGATATCATTAAGTTAGTTAATAATATCTTTGATATATTGATCAAAATATTATTTTTATAATAAAAAAAGATTATCTGACAAGTACAAGTTAGCACCATACATTAGAAAAATATTCGGTTAAGTTGAAAATTTGTGAATATGATTTATGGATATATAGGAGACTGAAAAAAAGTATTTCGATATATGAATATTAATAAATAAATAAATTTATTAATAATTAAATAATTATTATTTAATCAAATAAATTTTTAGTTGACAAGTGGCACTAACATAAATTGCCAAATATCAAGATTTAATAAATTTTATTTATTTACTTGTTAATTCTTTAATATTGATTAAAGAATTATTCGAATGGAAATATCTTTTTTATTAATATTATATTATTATTTTAAAAGTTAAAATAATAATTATTAATGTAATATTATATACGATAATATTCATTTGCATAATATTCATTTGTTTCTATCCCTTTTTTATTCTATTAATAACATTAATACATATTGGAAAAAAATAATTGATTTAATCAATTGATATTGGATGTTCTTGGAATCTACCCATTACCATTGTACACTTGTCCTCTTGTTGGTTTTCTTTGAAAAGTGAAAGGGACGGATGGATGAATAGAGACTGATGAGATCAATTGGGTGAAAATGCTTTATGATCTTGCTTTAGGTTGGACGCCATTTTTGCGAGGAAACCAAGTGTTTTGTTTTAAAAAAAAAATTCAAAAGTAGGAAGAAAAACAAGAAAATGATGAAAATCGTTTTCAAATGTTTCTTAACATTTACAAAAGTAAAGAGAAACTTTTTTAATAGTAGAAAATTTTATAAAAGCTTGTTGAAATTTACTTGCTTATTTAAGTCTTTCAACACAACTAAAATCATCATCAATAATTCGATTTGTAAATATGTTTGAAAGCTAGTGAAACTTAACTAGCTTAACTAGATTGCAAGGATAGAAGTATGATTTCTTATCCCTTGTTGATATGTTTATTTTAAATTGTTTAAAAATTTTAAAGTTTGTATATATACTCATTAATGATCTATCGGGAGTTTTTTCGCACAGTCTATGTGACGTCCGATATTTTCGAGCAAGAGAAATTGGTTTCCCGCACTTTCACTCCATTAATAATAGTATATTAAACTACAATGTTGAGGAAATTTTTTCCATCAATAACAATACGTCACATTAATTTATAGACAAGAGTTTTCTTTATTAAAAAAAGTTGTATTCCAACATCACTCATACCATAAATGGGGTTGAGCTACTTGTTTCATAAAGAACCGAGGATAGTGAGATCTAGCCTTAAAATAAATAGGATAGTGAGATCTAGTCTTCCTTCTCACATTACCTCTATTGACAATTCAACCTGAATTTAATTGATTTACTGTCATTATTATTGATGGTGCGAGTTTGATGTTGGTTTAAAAACAATTTCTCCTCATTGAAAAAAAATTATGAATTTAATTAATTATTAATAATTTTACACACTATTAAATTTCCATGCGTATACCTGAATTAATTTATATACAGTAAGAATGACACTATACAGAAAAATTAACCTAAATTGAGAAAATAGAAACACAAACTTTGCCCTAATTGATTTCGTAATTAAGTATATTATCAAATTCAATGACTCCATAATGACACTTCTCCACTATTTTCGACGTCATGATTCCAGTTCATATCATTATCTTCAATAAAAAGAGGGGGTGGAGATAGTAGTAAACCTTCTGCCATATTCACAAGCAATCCAGGCATATCAAACAAAGCTTCTTCATCCATGAAAGAATCATTAATCTGACCAAAGTTTGCGTTTTCTTGCAACGATTTTACTTCCTCAACCTTATGATCTTCACATTCACTGTAAGTCTTTATATTACGTCCTTCTTCTTCTTGCCTTACTTCAACAATACGATCAGAGTGATCCGAAACTGGTTCTTCATCTTCTTCAATTTGATCTTGACCAGGCCGAAACGCCTCTGCTGCTTCTGCTGCCGCTTTCCTTATGTCCTTAGCATCATTAGAAGTTGGTAATGGTAATCTCCAAGCAGAGTCTGCGTAATTTAAGCAAGCAGATTTCCCTCTCAGTGCTAATGCAGCTACATCGTGTGCCCTCGCTGCCATTTCTGGTGTAGGATAAGAACCGAGCCAAATACGTGATTTTTTGTTGGGTTCACGTAATTCACAGACCCATTTGTTATTGTTTCTTCGCCTAACTCCTCTGAAAATCGGATGACGAGTCTCCTTAAAAACTCGGCGACCTGCTCTCTTCTTCGGCCTGCTAGTCGCGAGTGAAAAAACCTCAGCGTCTGAGTAAGAAGTTCGCCTCGACGGCGCCGTACTGGCATCAGATAAAGATGAAGAATGCTGCTTGTCCATGGAACTAGAGGCTGACCTGAATGAAAATGGATCCGAAACTTGACTAAATATGTCCATTGAAGTACTTGTGATCGAATTCGAAGTTGCTTTGACTTGTTCGTTATGTTTGAGTTTGGTTTTAATCACTACACAGAGTGTGAGTGTCTCTCCATACTTATAGTTTTAGTTCGAGGGAGATACGACACGTAGGTTCGAAACGAACACGGACGCGGAATCGGATGGCTACTATAGGTGGACCGAAAATGGACCACGGTTCACACAGAGGAAAGAATATTAAAAAAAATAATAATAAAAACGGTATTTCCCTTTTCTATTAAATTGACTTTTCATTTGTTTGTTTGACTGATTGATGATATGGCATGTTAGACTTTTAGAAAGAAGAGGAAGTAACACGTGTAAAGTTTTACAAGTACAGTACTTGTGTGTCGGCCACTTCAGATTAATATATATTTTAAACTAAGAAAGACAAGGATGGATTCTCGTTCTTGTTATTAAGCAAGTGCTTTTTTCTTTTTCATTTTTTTTTTTTAAATATAAAATTATTAAAAATTATTGAATTACTTTGGTCAACCCAGAAAAGGAAAAGATCTTGCTTTCGCTTGTAAAATAATACTTAAAAATTTGTTCCAATTGACGAAGTGATTATTGGGTTTGGGTTGACTCTTTTTTTTAATGTCAGAAATTTTGAACGATTAAAAAAATTATTCTGCTTTTATTAGAAACAAAAAATTTTTGACTTTTGAAAGTAAAATTTTTTTAATTTATTTAAGGCATTAAATTGTTTAAATTATACTTATTTTATTCTAATAATTTTGCATTTTTTTTTTGTAACAGAACTTTTAAAAATTTATTTATTAATAGAATTATATAATTTTTTAAAAGCTACTCGTAACAACTAAACTACTATTTTTTTTTTGTTGTTAAAAATTATATTTAAAAAATTTCTACTAAAAAGGTTATACCAAATGAACCCTAAAATACGAGAAGTTTTTGGGTAGCATTTATTTTTTTATTGAATGTCTTTAATTAAAAATATTTAAATTTTAATATTTTTATTTTTATAATTTTAAAAAAATTAAATAAATAATAAAATGATGAATTTTATTATAATTACAAACAGTTACATTGTATTTTACTTATTTTTAATAATTTTTTGTTTAATATTTTTTTCTCTCTCTTGACTGTAATGTGTCCAATCTCTGAACCTTTTTCTCAAACTAGGCAGATACACTTTCTCTCTCTCTCTCTCTCTCTCCCCGCGCCCCCGCCCCCCCATTTTTTTCTCTCTCTATCCTCTCTTCGCCTCTCTTCAACTTAGACCATGTTAATTAGACCATTATCTTTTCACCTTCTAGTACTTTGAGGATTATTTCTCTTTCTGAATATCCTCAGATATTGAAAAGTCAACAAATCTGAATGAATTATCAAGTTTGATAAAATGGATATTGGTGCAAGACTTAATTTTTTACATATTTGTTTTAAATTTTTAAGAAAAAAAGTTAAAATATTATAGAAGAAAAGATAGTAAAAGATATATCAAGAATCGCGGGCAATTTCAAAGAAACGTTTTTGCTCCATCTATATTTATTTTCTCACTTGAAAGACATTAAATTGAAGTTGAAGAATGTCATACATAGTAATTGGTTTAATGCTACTCAGTATCATTTAATTTTTTTAGTTGATTTGATAATTGAAGAAGTGCTAAGATATTGATAGTGAAAACTTGTTGGAATAGATGTGGAGTGATTTCAGGTTGTTCATACTATTAGAGATTATCAAAGTGGATTATCAACTGAGAAACAAGAAAATCGAGGAACAAAAAAAACAGAGACGAAAAAAAAGAGAATCGTGTGAGTAACACACAATGGAAAATAAAGACGAAAGAAAAAGCATTTCTGTTTTGCACATGGAAAAAGAAGAAGAAAGCTGGAAAAAAAGAAGTCTATCATGGTTGAAAAAGCAAACAATAGACGGAAAACAAATAGGAAACAAACGGGAACATAATGGGACAGCTACCACTACTGACGATCGAATCTACCAGTCAATTCAGAACAGTCCGACCAACTGAAGTCCGGCCATGGCCATGTTCCGGGCACCGCCAACATATGTCAAAACAGGGAGCCGAAAATGTGAAACAACCACCAAAAGCTGTGAAATGTTTCGCTTTATCCGCCGTGTTTCACCTCGATCAAACCATCGCTAATGCTGCCAAGAAAATTCGATCATCAATCACTCACGATTACTACTTGTCACAAGAAAACCACTGCTTGGAACTGATAATCATCACACCCATGTATACGGATGCTATGCACGAGTAATAAATCGGAGAAGATGAGTTCGGGTAATGAGAATAATAGATGTTGTGGTTCAAATTGTGGTATTGGATTGTTGCCATTCTTATGTTACAAACATAATTTTACTTGCTGCTTGTTGTAATGGGTTTTACAGCCACGAATCCGTTAGACAAAAAACTGGAAGGATGGAAGTTGCCGCGAAGATGATCGAGGAAATGGCTGACTAAAGTCTGTAATTAATTTAAATTTCGATTTTAAAATATCAAAATTAAAAAACAAACGATCCGTATTCTGAATGTATTAAAATCTTAACTCATTATTTAATTAATATAAAATTTGTTTTGTTGGTTTTATATTTTTTTATTCGAAATTTTTATGTAAATTGAAACAGAACAGATCAATTTTTAAAAATAAGAATTAAATCAAATCAAAGAAAAAATTGAATTAAAATGAAATGGAACCAATATATTTTATTCCATTTTATCGTCGACAGCATAATATTAATATCAATTTTCTTTTAATATTAAGAATAAAATTTTCTTTTAATATAAATTCTAATGTAAACATTCACTTTGTAAAATAGAATTATCGATTATTCATTGGTCCATATCTTTTATTTTTGGTAATTATATTAATTTTATATTTTTATTAACTAATAAAAATATAATTCCATTTTTTCCTACCTTTTGGATTAAAATTCCACTACCCTCCCACTTTTTCAAAATTACCCAATATCCCCTATCTCCTAATTTTTTTTTTAAATCTAAATTAAACAAAACTAAATCTTATACTTTATGACAAAAGAATTAAAAAAATAGGGGAATATCAAATAATTTTTAAAAATGCAAGGGGATAATAAAGTATTAGACTAAAATGTTAAGGTAATCTGTAATTTATTCAATCAATAATAATAGTTCAGATCAATTTATAGACGAGTTTTAAAAAAAAGTAATTGTATTTCAATATCGCTCATATGCTAAAATAGGGTTGAGCAGCATGTACAAGTAAATTTAATATTGACGAACGATACAAGGTGGCTATATGTACCAAATTTCATTTTAATTTGAATGAATTAACTTGTTAAAGACAAATTAATTACATGAAACAATACGCGTTACATAAAATTCTCGTCTTCCTTCTCACATTATATCTATTTACAATTCAATCTGAATTTAATTGATTTACAGTCATTATTATTGGTCCTGTAAGTTTGATGTTGGTTTAGAAGCAATTTCTCCTTATTGAAAAAAGAAAAAAAAAATTCTGAATTTAATTAATTATTAGCAATTTTACACACTATTTATACTACCACACGTATACCTGAATAAATTGGTATACAGTAAGAAAGAACTGTACAGAAAAATTAACGTAGGCTAAGACAATAGAAACACAAACTTTGTCCTAATCGATTACGTAATTATCAAATTCAATGACTCCATAATGACACTTCGCCATTATTTTTGACATCATGATTCCAGTTCACATCATCAACTTCAATAAAAGAAGGGGGTGGAGATAGTAGTAAACCTTCCGCCATATTCACAAGCAATCCAGGCATATCAAACAAAGCTTCTTCATCCATGAAAGAATCATTAATCTGACCAAAATATGCGTTTGCTTGCAACGTTTTTACTTCCTCAAGCTTATGATCTTCACATTCACTGTAAGCCTTTATATTACGTCCTTCTTCTTCTTGCCTTACTTCAACAATATGATCAGACTGATCGGAAACTGGTTCTTCATCTTCTTCAATTTGATCTTGATCAGGCCGAAAAGCCTCTGCTGCTTCTGCCGCCGTTTTTCTTATGTCCTTAGCATCGTTAGAAGCTGGTAATGGCAATCTCCACACAGAGTCTGCGTAATTTAAGCAAGCAGATCTCCCTCTCAGTGCTAATGCAGCTACATCGTGTGCCCTCGCAGCCATCTCTGGTGTAGGATAAGTACCGAGCCAAATACGTGATTTTTTGTTGGGTTCACGCAATTCACAGACCCATTTGTTATTGTTTCTCCTTCTAACTCCTCTGAAAATCGGATGACGAGTCTCCTTAAAAACTCGGCGACCTGCTCTCTTCTTCGGCCTGCTAGTCGCGAGTGAAAAAACCTCAGAGTCTGAGTGAGAAGTTTGCCTCGACGGCGCCGTACTGGCATCAGATAAAGATGAAGAATCCTGCTTCTCCATGGAACTAGAAGCTGACCTGAAAGTAAAAGGAGCCAAAACTTGACTGAGTATCTCCATTGAAATACTTGTGATCAAATTCTAAGTTGCTTTGACTTGTTCGTTCGAGTTTGAGTTCCGTTTTAATCACTACAGTGAGAGTGTCTCTCCATACTTATAGTTTTAGACACGTGGTCTCGAAATGAACACGGACGCGGAATTGGATTGCTACAGAACTAGGTTAGCCGCAAATGTACCACGTTTCTCACAGAGGAAGGAAAATTAAAAAAAATAAAAAATAAAAAGGGATAATCCGGGAGTTGTTTTGACTAACCTTTCTACCGTTAAATTGACTTTTCCTGTGACTGTTTGACGGGCGATGACAAATACCTTATAAAATTTTGAAATAACATTTATTATTTATTAAAAATTTTATAATAAAAAATTTTTATTATTATTTTAAATATTATTTATTTTTTATTAAAATATTTATAATAAATACTTTTAAGTAATAAAAATTATCTTTACTAAAGATAAAATTACATATTTTAATCATATAAATTTTTAATTTTTATCATACAAGTTCTTAATTTTTATCATATAAAATTATAAAAATAATTAAATATTTTTAAAAATATTAAATTTAATTTTTAATTTTAAAATTTTTTTTATAATTTTTATTAAAAATTTTATAAATTAACTTTTAAAAATTAAATAAAAATAATTTAAATA
Source organism: Trichilia hirta (assembly GCA_035221805.1). NCBI lineage: Eukaryota > Viridiplantae > Streptophyta > Magnoliopsida > Sapindales > Meliaceae > Trichilia > Trichilia hirta. The sequence continues at coordinate 11,323 of JAWDEX010203328.1, forward strand.
TTTTATTTAAATTATAAAATGACTATAATACTTTATACTATAAAAA
>JAWDEX010203339.1:0-11367 GCA_035221805.1 Trichilia hirta
TTTTGGACGACGTCAACAACAACTACTCTAATACTATTTTGATGGATGATTAAGTTAATTAAAGGTCAATTAGGATTTCACGAGCTTTAGGTAATAATTAGGGTTCTTAACTCAAAATTAATCAAGTTAATCCACAAAATAAGCTAACCTTTAACTTAGTTTGATGAAGAATAACCTTGAAAACATAAGATCTCTAAGATTTCAAAGCTCTTATAGCTTTTTTTGTTTGGCCAAATTTTTGAGAGAGAGAGAGAGAGAGAGTTCGATTTTCTATTTTAATTTTTGATAATTATACATAATTAATGAAAAATTGGAAATTAAACCTTTTATATATTATTGCCTTATTTACTTAAATGTATATGACCCTTTTATCAAAGACAAATTAGTCTTAAAGCTTATCTAATAAGCTTTATAATAGTTTAAAGCAAAATGACTACTTTGCCTTCATTAAATACTTTAATTTTTAAGTAGTCCTAGACTTAGTCAAATTAACTTTGACCAAGCCTATTTTAATTTTATTTTTATCCTTAAATATAAATGAAATGATGTAACTTACTCCAAATTATATTTGGGTTAATTTATCAAACTCTTGATTCGATAAACTATTTAACATGTAAACTATCTGCACTTTTTGGTCTAATATTTTCTTTAAGAGTAACTAACACTTTTGTGGATAATATTTTATCTCTCTCAAAGTAGAAATAAGCACAAGATACTAGTTGTAACCTCTTGAATTTGCTGTAGTATTAGTTGTAAGTCAAAATCGATCTTATCGAATTTTATTCAAATAATTCGGATACTTGACGACTATAATTAATGTCTCTCAATGTACTATAATCCTTATACCATAATAAAGAATATCTTTATTGAATTTTTTATGTTTAATTATATGTTCTGTGTGCATAATTTTCTTTTGTTCATTTAATTTTAACTAAATTATGGCTCACCGATGTCTAAACTCTAAACTTAGTTATATGCAAATAATTAGTCAATATGAGCTGAATTTGTTACTAAGAACTCTTCGTACTTTGACTAAAGAGTTTGATTTTAGGCATTTACTTATGTCCAATTAGAAATTCGAATCTAAACTGAGTTAACAAAATTTAAATTTTTTGTATCAAGTTAACAAATTTTATCTAACAATCATTTGTATATTGACATAAATAATACATAATTAAATTAGTTTATATGTACAAGATATGATTAGTCTTGTATTTATACATTATATGAACTATGTATATCTATATCAATTAACAACTATAGGATCTCAAGTCTAATAAATAATTAATACGCTAGTATAGTTATATGATGAATCATTGATAACATACATTTGTGTAATTCATCGTAATTTATTATAGCTTTGGTCACGTTTGATAAATAATTCTTTAACTATTAATCCATATTAATGTCCTAATAACATGACTATTATGTCATCCACTCTAATATTATCTCATAATATTCATCAAAGATATTTAATGTACTTACTATATAATATTAGTGCCCAACTAATATTTCTTTCACAAAAAATAGTTTAGATAATTAAATTATCAGGGCAATTCATATATATATTCAGCCATTAGTATGATTAGAATAAGAAATTAATATATATATATATATGAATAAAAAATAATTTTTTTATTATTAAATATATACTATACATATTACAACGATAATTCAATATAAAATACTCAAAATCGATAACATGAATAATTTTAGGGCATACAATACTAATAAATAGTTCCCCTATTCAAGTTCTTGATTAACTTTAAAACTTGTTTTGATGCATTAGTCATTTACCTAGGCCCATTGGATATGTTTAGAGTCTAGAGACATCTTTTGATACATTTGTACTAATTTTTCATATTTCAGACTTGTTTGGATGATTTTTTTGTTGATGTATGAATTTTAGTTTCATTGTACTTTAGCACTTGTTGATGGCTATATTTTGATGGATGATGATGGCTGTATTTTAGTAGTGCTTGATATACTTTATCAAGAATTTATGCATATCTCTTTCATTCTTTCATATGTTATTTTTGCTGATGCCACATAGAGAGAAAATGTACCTATCTATATATTTGATGTGGCATTGTATTGAATTGAGAATATAAAAGAAATATGAAAGGGGAAAACAAAATTGAGCATATAAGAGTGCTTTTTGCTTTTGGAAGTTTTGATTGTATTTTATAGAGGGAGCTTGATTCAAATTAATAGGGAGAGCTTTTTCACGTTTATATCATTTTGTCATCATCGAAAAGAAGAAGATTGCTATCCTTAGTTTTATAAAATTTCATATTTTGATGATAACAAAATGCGCTGATAATTCGATTTAAGAAAAATGAACTTCAAGAGCTTAAAAAATTCAAATCATGAAGAATCAAGTCATAAGTATATAGTTTAATTGTAAATATTTTCCATGTATGTTTGCGTGTATATGATTATGATCTAAGCATGTTGATAAGCTTAACATGCTTGTTTTTATAAGTCAAAATATTTTTTAGGGACCAAATTATCATATTTTCAAACTTGTAAAACTTTTAAACTAATCGTTATATTTTTAAAACTTACAAAAGATTGGACTTAAATGTCATATTTTCAAAATTACAAAAAATATGGATTAGATTGTAAGTTTCTAACACTTGAAAAAGACTAGACCAAAATGTAAAACTTTCAAAGTTTTGCTTACAAAGGACCGATTGACCTAATTGCTTGTGTCAATCGACCGAATGCCTTGTAATCAACCGAAAAGAGGGTTTTCGGTCAAAGTAAAATGTGGTTAGTTTTGTTCTAGAGATCTCTTTAGAGTCGATTGATCGAAATGGTTAAGACAGTCAACTAAAAGGCTAGTTTCAATAGAAAAAAAAGAGATGATCATTTTTAATTCAAAGTCCTCTTCAGAGGTGGTCCACCGAAAGATGGAGTTGATCAATCAAAATCCTACAAATTTAAATTCTAACGATTAATTTTTATGTTTAACGATTATATTTTCAAACTTTTATATATAAACATGCCTTTTCTCATTTTGTATGAACTGAATCATCATTCCTTCAATTTTTAAAGGTCCAAAACACATATGAGTTTATTACTTGTAAAAATCATTAATTAAAATTGTAGTTCTTCATATTGTATCATTCTCTATTAAGAGAAATTTAAAAAAGGGTATTCTCTTATATTATTTCTACATTTTCACTTATAAAAAGTAAAATTTGAATGACTTGTGAGAAGTCATTTGGAAAGATTTAGGGAAAAGTTAGCAAAATTTCTGATTATAAAAATTAAATCTTTTGACTTAGAAAGCTTGCATTATTAGAACCCTCAACAAAAACCTGAAAGAAGAGGATGTAAGTAAGAACAATTATAAAAATTTTGTTTTTACATTGATCTACTCTATATTTTTTATATTTGCTTACATTTATTGTGATAGTGGGTTAAAATGAAAATATCATAATTTTATAAAGGGCAAATTTAAAATATATATATATATATATTTTAAAACTTATAAATTTAATTACCCACTCGAATCATGCTAGCGCTCTACTCGTTATTTAAAGGTTGTACTAATCAAAATTGAATAAATTCTTTCTTTATAACTCATTTGATGCCTTATGTATTACAGTGTAGATTTTATTGAACATTGAAATATGGTGACTTTAATATTGTAAAATAGAAACAACAATTGTCAAATTAAATAAAAGAAAATTTATTTTTTATAATTTATTTGATGCTCTTTCTATTACAATGTATTTTAATTTAATGAAATTAATATCATTAAATAATTTTATAATTTTTCTTTTGAAACATAACATAAACACCAAAATTTCATTATATATATATAATTTTCCCCGTATAAGGTTATTTCTGTAATTTCATCAGGAGACATCAAGTTAGGTGTAACTATAATAAATTTTGGAGTGCAAGTCATCCATTCGCCAACTTCTTGACTTAAAAGCGAGTATTTTCTAAAATTACTGAAACACCCTTTCATTTTGCATGGCTTGCAATTTGAAAAAAGGGCCTTCCAACAAATTCATGGTTGTTTAATCCAATCATTGTGCTTATCTTGGAAAATAATACAATAATTTTCTCATAATATTAAATTATTCCAAAATTAATGAACTTCATAAAATGATATATTTAATCATTTAAACTTGCGAACTTTTTTCTTTCTAAATATATCTATTTTTTAAATATTTAAAAATATTTTACGAGTATCATTTTCTATGTACATATATATTATTATTTGCTTCAACGTTAATTCATAAAATCACTTATTATATAATTCTGTTTTGAATATATTTTTTTATTGGTAAGTATTATAAATTATTGGGATTTTTAAAACACGAAAGTTTATTATTTTAAAGTTGAGTATTTGCATTGAATGAGATTACTCCATAGTCATCCATACCATGAGAATCCTTAACATTGCATTACATTAAAATAGATTGGAGAAAGAATATCATTCTTTAAAAATTGAATACTAGTTTGGATTCAATTAATTTCTTAAATAATTTATGCACCATTTTTTTTTTTTTTTGTAGCTTATTAAATGAGACCATGTTGAATTAATTACACTAAGATGATTTCAAGTCCTATTATCCTCTAATATATTATATATATAAAGAAAGTATTTCTCATATTAGAACCTCCTTAATCTTTTAAAAATACAGACTCGTAAAAGGGTATCGTAACTTTTTTTACAAAAATAATTTTTGTAAAATAATTTTCTTTTCTTTTCTTCGAATTTGTATCTTAAAAATTTACCTACAAACAAATAAATAAATAAAATAATATATATTATTTAAAATTATATTATTTTTTACACTTTTTATTAACAGTTAGATTGATATACTTTCAAATTTTAATCAATATTATAATTGTAATTAATGTATAATTAATGAATATATAAAATCAAATTTCAACTATTAAAATATAATGACTAACATAAAGTGTAAAATAATGTAAAGTTAAGAGATCATTTATCCTAACACACACGTACATAGCACACACACACATATAAAAGCTTTGGAGGTTGAACTGAATAATTTACAGTAATACAAATAGATCACTTTATTTTCAGTAATACAGACAAATCAATTTTCTTTCTTCATTACCATGTTTGAGAGTTTAGGATGTGTATCATTTATCTTTAAATTCGGTGTTACAGCTGCAAAATTAAAGGCATTTATTAATATTACTGTTTATTATATGAAGTTGATACCTCATTTATGGAACCTTAACCTATTTATGGCTAATGAGCCTTTGCATTGCTAAATTTTTCATTTTTTTTTTAATTTATTTTGGCTACTAAATCATCGGGTAAAAGGAACAATGCAAGCAAGCAAAATGCTGGTGAATATAAAAAAATAAATAAATAAATAAAAAATAAAAAAATAATCAAATAAGTAGAAAAAATTATGTTCCATGTTTATCACGTATATGATATTTTTATATAAACTAATATAATTGTACTGTATTATTATCACAACATAATAATAATAATAATAATAATAATAATAATAATATAACACTTTTGCATTATTTTATATGAATAAATTTAGTATTAAAAGTTATTTTTATGGTATTATTAAAAAAAATAGCACACATATTATAACAAGAAGAGCAAATAATTCTTATTAAGTAGGATCGGTAGCACCGTATATATTACAACAATAGAATAAATAATTCTTATCGAATAGGATCCGTAGTATAACATATATTATCACAATAATTTGTATAAAATATTTACATCTTTTATCATTATTGAACTTTTACAATTTAGAATAAAAAACAATTAATCACAACTTATAGTTTGTATTAGCAAGTAATGCTAGAATATGTGATTATCAGAAATATTAAAAATTATTTAAATAATAATCATACTATAAACAAATTAAATTAATAGCAAATATATTCGTCCTTGGATTCAAATTCAATTTATCCTCTATGAATGAATATGATCTCTCTATGTAAGGAAGAACTCGCATTAAAAATTGAAATGGAGGACATAACTGTCATTTCAAGATTTAATTGAGTCAATTCCAGAGCTCTAGGTTCGGAGAGTTCAAAAGAAAAGTGAAGAGGAGAAGCATTCGAGATTCGAGAATAGAAGCTGACCCATCTAGATCATTAAATTCAAGTTCATAGAATTCATAATATAATATTTTTGGTATTTATTATTGCCTATTAAATTAATATAAAAATAAAAAAATAGAAAATGATGTAAACCCCAAATGGAGAATAGTGCATTTTGTAGCACATATTGAGGGATTGCTTGCAATGCAATGCACAAATGGAAACAATATTATTATTAAATAGAAGCGTAGAGGCCTCACTATTACGTTGAAATTTCATCTTTTCTTCTTCCTCGGATTTCATCACCTCAAAGTCCAAATTCTAGATAATTGCCACTATATAATATTATTTTAATTATAAGAAAACAAATATATGGGTATTCTCCATATCTATCTTTTGTCGTTAGGGTTGAAAAATGCTGAAAAATATGTGGAAGATGCTTGTTTATTGCTCTCAAATTAATATTAAATAAAGAAACAAATAATAAATAAAAAGCATTTATGATCGCAAAATGGGTCTAAAACTATGTATCCTCGAAAAGGACACCTTAATATTTTTTTTTATAAAAGAAAAACCTTCGTGAAGAGGCTAAATGAATAAAAAAATATATTCAATGAGGTTGAAATACAACCTTACCCCAAAGACAAAGAACAAAGTAACAAATAATTACTAATTATATCACTAATTATTATATAATATTTATAAGCATGATATCATTTTAGTCTATGCAAGAACAAGAAATTTCTAAGCCTAATTACTATTAGGATCTCTCTCTCTCATATATATAGATGTCTTCAACAGTGATTCTTGCTTCGTTTTCTTTCCAAACAATTATAGTAATTATGAATGCTTGTTGAAAAGGTAGAATATCCCATTATTTATCATTTTTAATTTTTATATATTCTATTTTAACGATTGCACGCGAAATTTTCGATTTCTACTATCTTTTATTGTTAATTTGTATTAAAAACTAATTAGCAACAAATAATATATATATTTTTTCAATATGTTATAAAGGATTTGTGCTAAAATGGAAACGTATCACTTACAAGAGAGAAAATAGAGGTAGCTTAACAATATAAGAATTATTGTACTTAGTAGTAAGTTGAATACATTTATATGTATGTATAAACATATACATATGTGTATGCTCATGACGATGGTAATCTATCCTATTCATGTTCGGATATAGTGTACCTACATTTCGTGTGAAGAAATGTGAAATAAAAATGCCACGTGGAAGTAGGTAAAGGATAGAAAGTATACCCAATTGAGTTCTAGGTACTTGGAGTTTAAAAAAAGGTAAATCAATGCAGTGGAGAGACTGAGAAGGTAAGAAAGCTAAGAGGAAAAATAGAAGGTGGTGAGAGGTTTCAAGAAATTATAATAAGGAAAAAAAAGAAATATATATATATATATATATAATGGCAAAGTCGTATGGTGGCAGATACAACATTGAAGGAGTGCAATAAAAGGGGGCATGTTTAGTTGGGTAGGTCTGAGTTTTTATAGTGCTTTCAAGTCTTCTTCTTGTTTCTTTGCCTCGGTGTATTTCCAAAAGAACAAAATTCAAACCCACATTAATCTCTTCTTCGTCAATATTATGAATCCAATGAGCAGCAGCAGCAACACAGCAGCTAGCAATGATGATCTTGATGTTGAAGTGATAAGGCAAGGTAGGCCCTGTGTGCTTACTGCTTAGCTTAATTAACCTTCACCAACCTTCCTTTCCCACCATTAAAGACCCAGACAAGAGAGAAAATGAGAGAAAAGAGAAAGATAAGAGAGTAAAAGCAAGTCCTTTTCCTTCTCTCTTTCTGGGTTTGTGTGGTTTTTTGTTGCTGGTAATATCAAGATAAAAGTCAGATTTGTTATTTTGGGCTTCATCTATATTTTTGCTAGTAATGGTTTGCTAGTTAACTTCTTCTGTTTGTTTCCTTCTTGCACTGAATGAAAGATGGGTATCCCTGCTTTAGGGAAGAAGAGAGGGTGGATTCAAGCTTTACTTCCCCTATTTCCATTCCTTCTTTCTTTCTTCCTCACCCAAAATTTTAGGGTTGTTTCTGCTCAAAGTCTAAATTATACAAAGTATAATAGGCAGGTTAACAGCTTGAGACTTGAAAGAATACGAAGGCACTTGAACAAGATCAACAAACCTCCTGTTATCACCATAGAGGTAATGGGGATTTTCTTTTCTTTTCTTCTTTCTACAAAATTTTCTCGTTCTGATGAGGATTTTATAGAAAAAATAAAATGAAATTCTTCTCTTGTTTTGGTGTTTTTGTTTCGTTTGTTTTTAACAGAGCCCAGATGGAGATATCATAGACTGTGTTCATAAGAGAAAACAACCATCTTTAGATCACCCTATTTTAAAAGGTCACAAGATCCAGGTATTAAAACAAATCCTAATCTCTTAATTTCTTGCATGAAATTGCTTATAAACTTTGATGTTCATTAGTTTTTTCTTTATGTAACAGAGATTTCCCTCAGAAATTCCTAAAATGAATCATTTGATGAAAGAAAACGAGGCAAAAGATTCATCTTCATCAATGAGAAATCAAGGTGCATGGCAAATGTGGCATAGAAATGGGACGAAGTGTCCAAAGGGAACTATTCCTATACGTCGCAGCACACTGAATGATGTACTGAGAGCAAAGTCTTTGTTTGACTTTGGGAAGAAACAAAATAGAATTCCACTTGATCGAAGGGCCGATGCACCGGATGTAGTCAGTGCAAATGGACATGAAGTAGGATATCTTTTCCCATTTTACTACGCTTTCTTCTCCCCCAATTTCATTTCGTTTATGCATGATATTTAGGGTTTCCTTTTTTCATTTTCTTATTCTATCATTTACTTGGAAATGACTGTTAACCTTTTTCAATCAAAGGATATTAATTTTTTTAAAATTTATGTGGGTATATAAATTTTTTTAATAATAAATAAAAATATAGATTTGAATTTCACTCGCATTAAATTCAAAAGAAATTTCATTTATATTTATGCGATATTTAAAATAAAATTAGTGATGATTAAGTGATAAAAAATAAATATAGAATAGAATTTACAATTTAAATTTAATTTCTTTGCAATCAATAATTTATATGTATATATTTTCTGAATGGATATTAATCAAATTAAAATTTTCTCTTTTGTAAAAAAAGTAAAAAAGGATTAATTTAGGTCTCATATAAATTTAATTTGGTTGATTTTTAAGCATTTTTTTTAAAGATTTAATGACCAATTAAATTAAATCTAGGAGAACCTAGATTAAATTCTATCCGTTGATTTTTCTTCTGCTCAAAAGGACCCCACAAGTTAATTTTTAGGATTTCATTTTAATACACTGTCCTGGCCAATGGAATCAACAAAATTAAGCCATTTACTTTGCACATCATAAGGTCCACAGAAATTAAAAGAAATTCTTGGAAATTGTATATATTTTTTATTTATTTTTATTTTATTTTAGCTTTGATCCTAAATTGAAGTGCACATTTATAGCATGCTATCGCCTACACCGGAACATCGCAGGAAGTTTACGGGGCCAGGGCAACGATAAACGTCTGGGACCCATCAATTCAAGTAGTCAACGAGTTCAGTCTCTCACAGATTTGGATTCTTTCGGGATCATTCGACGGCTCAGATCTCAACAGCATAGAAGCAGGATGGCAGGTACTTCTTCCATTTCCTGTTCTCGCATGCACGCTATCCAATACTCTTTGATTTGGTTAAAATAATTTTTTTTTTCATTTGCTTCAAGAAAATTTAAAATTTAAAATTTAAAACTTGAAACTTGTAAATTATAATTTATTCCCTTTATTCAAGTTACAAGATTCTACTTCAATATTGACGCCATTAATGATTCATAAATTTAAGTGAAAATTTTAAATATTAAATTTATAAAATTCTGATAAAATTAAATAGTGCTAAAAATATAAATTTTTTATAAAAGTTATTATGAATTTTTTTAACGAGTATTTTTAAAATACTTATTAAGAATTCTATATAGATTTTGCTAACTAATGTATTTAGATTACTTGTTTAAATTTTTATATTTATTATTTATAATAATTTTTGGTATTTAATGTAATAACTAATAATGAATTTCAATGCATTAGACATAAACTTTAACAAAGTGTTCTAAATGCACTAATTAAAAAAATTCTTTCTATATTTAATAAGTTACAATTTTTAATGCATTAAAATTCATAAAAAACACTCATTAATTTCTACATTAAATACTAAAAGTTATCATAAATAATAAATATAAAACCCTAAACAAGTATCTTACTTTTAAAAAAATTCATTTTTTATATATAAATTACTATAATATAATAATACTAATAAAAAAATAAAAAATTAATAAAATTACTAAAAATAAATAATGTGGAACCAATAATAATAAATACTATGATATTACAATAATTTATTCACAATAATTTATATAAAAATTTGTATATCTAATCGTATTTTAAATATAAAACAATGTTTGTTTGAAAAAATACTATACTCATAAACTGCCATATAAAATTTATGTTGAGTTGATGTTATATTAAAGTCTTACTCATTAATTAATGCAGTATAACTATTATACTAACAAAAATATATAAAAGAAATCACTATTCAATATGTAATTAATAATTTAAATTTCATAAGTTTAGTATTATTATTTAATTTATATTTAAAATAAACTAAAAGTATGACATCATTTTAGCAACCGTTTTACTACATCCCTAATTGTTTTCTTTATTATTTTTTTTTCAAATAATTAATAAATAGCAATGAATAAAACCTATTAGGAAATTTCTAAAGTTTTGCTGCTTCTACTAGTCAGGTCAGTCCGGAGCTTTATGGTGACAGCAGGCCAAGATTGTTCACTTACTGGACAGTAAGATCTCTCTCTACTAATGCTCATTAATCATTATTTTAATTAATTAGATTTGTCATTAATTATTTATTAATATTTTAATGAATGGGATTTAGGGTTTATTATTTTATTAAGCATGAGCACGTTTATGTTTATGTGCACAAGGTCAAAGTCAAACATCATATAGGGTTGAAAATAGATCTCTTTCTCTTGGTCTCGATGACTGGTTATATTATAAGTTTATTATATAAACTTGACCGATACAAATAAAAAAATAAAAAAAATAAAAAAAAATTATTCTTTATAACAGAATAAAATTTATTACAGAAAAAAATATAATCTAATAAGCTTTAATTTGACCATATTGAATAGATAGTGATCCTTTAAAAGGAAAAAAAAATTGATCTTGATGCTATTGCTATGTGTGTAG
>JAWDEX010203349.1:0-11366 GCA_035221805.1 Trichilia hirta
TTTTGTCTACTTGGGGAGTAAGCTCTTTCTTTCTTCTATTCATGTTTCAGATTATTTTATATATTTTCCTTGAAATTTTGGAATTGTGGTATTAAATTTCTAGCCTTGCTTGGAATGCAATAACAGTGTTACTTTGCTCCTTAGTTACACAGAAGCAAGTGATATATCTCGTGCACGGGTTTGGTTTTTTGAAGGAAAGCGAAAGATGATGCTCTACACTGAGAGAGCCCATTTTTACCACAGATATAAGGTCCTCAAACAATTTTCTCCACTTGTTAAAATGACAATTATTACTTATTCACATTGTGTTGGTACTTTGTATAGGAGGCTTGGGAAGTGTGGGGTTAAGAATGACTTCAAATGAATCTCTATAATAACCATGGAATTTGGCATATGCTTATTTATGCAGTAGAGCTCTCATTCTCATATTTCACCTACCAGCATGATGTCTAGGGTTAATTACTTTTCCCCACAAGATAAATAAATAAATTTAAATTAAATTGTGACTTGGATCTGTTTCACTTAAGAATAATTATAGAGAATTTTGACCGTCTTCAACTGGTGCATATTTATAACACATTTGTTTATTTTGGCTGGTGATAGATTCGTGGAATTCAAAATTTGATAATCTATTCTCTCCCAGAGAGGAAGGAGTTTTACCCAGAGGTGAGCCTGATCCCTGCAAAACTGCTAAACCACCATTGCACTCAAAACAGTCTAGTTGACTGTACATATATTTAGAAAACTTTATTTGTTTCTTTGACCAAAGAAATAATACAAGTAATTCTATTGCAGATTGTTAACCTGCTTGAAGGGGCCCATAACATGACGTGCACCGTGCTTTTCACACGCTTCGATATGCTCCGGGTAGTATTTTTTTTTTCCCCTTAATATCTAAAAGGAATAGATGCATGTATGTATTTGTGTATGTATTAATAATATCAGGTTATATGCACGCTTTTCCTTCTTATTTTTCTTGATATACGGGCACATGGACAATAGCAAATGCTAATTTTTATTACTTTTCTTTGTATTTGTTAGCTTGAGAGAATCGTAGGATCTGCCTCTGCAAAACGGATGGTGAAATCAGAGAAGGGGGTATTTGTTTTCTGCTAAAGCTTTTCAGAGAGCAGCTCCATTTTTGGGAAACCCACAGATAAGATCCATCGGGTTGGTTGCTTCTCAGGACTCGAAGCCCATAATAAGCAACTGTAATTTGAAATTGTGCAAGTTTTGATAATTTCGAGTGTACCCCATCGTAAGTGTGAAACGTCTTCAGCACTCGAGGAGCTTTCATAATTCATTCAAGGCAAAGCGAAATACTCGTGGTTCAATTGACAGCATCGTCAAATACTAGTTCCCTAAGCTTTCATGCTTTTACAAATAAATAAAACAATAATGCGTTCTTTATATCATATAATTTTTTTAACCTCAAAATAACTGAAATTATTAGCTACGTAAGGCACACAATTTGATCATTTTGATAAATTACATTCTCGAAACTCGGTGACATGCGAAATATATCCTTTTTAACAGCTTGAAGAATATGCTCGTCCAATGCTGACAGCGGCAATATTAGGTGCATAACAATATAAATCATTCATTGAATTTAACTCAATAGCTGGCAACCTCAATACATTTTCTACTTGCTTAGCACGCAGTAAGCAAAATTGTTGTCAATTATCCTTCGTTTACAGCTAACAAAACTACAAAACCAGTTGTTACTTGCAAAAAAATTGCTGCAATTTCCAACCTTTAAAACCAAAAGAATCTTACAAGCGGATAAGTGGTACCGGGTTGAATTTCATCCACAGAATATTTTGATACTTCCCCTTTGCTACGTACGTTCTATACTTGTTTGTAGAACAGGATATACGCCTGGTCATGCAATACCTTACTAGTCCCAATAGCAGTGACAGAAGCATCATCAAAACGTAGCCACTGGCCATTAGAATAACGAGCATCAGCAGTATAATGCCCCTTTGAGGGCTCTCTTCCATGGTGGGTTATGGTAGCAACGAGTTCATATTTTCGACCCTGTAAGCAGAAAGTACAAGTTAGATGCACACAGAAAATTGTATAATCTACCATTCAGCCTTGAATTCTACATAGGAAATTCTGAGATCTTAGAAATTAAGATTTGAAAGATAAATGCTTGTAATTAAGGGAGACATGTCCCAGGATCAGAAATTAGGATGTTAGTATTACCTCAGTAGACGGAGTTACTAGCAGTTCCCGACCCAGAACCAATTCAAGAGGAAAATGAACGGGTTTATGCAACTTGGTGCTCCCTTGGCTTCCATAACTAAAGCGCATCAGGTGCAAAATCATAATCTTCGAAAGCGTTTGTATCTTGACAGATTTTTTGGCAGTCACAACACCAGCCTGTAAAGACGCTAACAATCATCAATGATCGTGGAATAACGAATTACATTTAAGAAAATTGGATAAGCTTCACTAGCAGTCCCAAAAACAATGCCAAAACAGCAAAGAAGTGGCAAACAAAAGCATAGCTCATTTAACTATAAGAGTACTCAAATCATTGTAGCAGATAACAAGTAATCCTACATCCTAATCAAAATGCAAATATGCCAAAGGACAACAAGAAGAAGAAAATAATCAACATTAATAAACCTTTCCAGTTGATGATGTTCTGTATCCCTCAATATTTTCTGGAGCAGAAAACAAATGAAGAGCATCCTCAATCGTATGAACAGCATCAGGATAAATATCCAGGTGGAGCAAAAGAAATGGTTGAACTGTTGCCGAAGCTTTATTTCCTGACAGAAAAGAAAAAATGAACAAAAAGGCACTACTTTAGCAAATTAAACTAACAAAACCATGTAGAAAAAGCCAAATCTTAAGGAAAAATTCTTTGTAATCATAAGAAGTTGGTCCACCTTTTGCCTTCACCACACTTTTCAATTGTCCTCCAAAAATATCACTAAGCTCAGAAGCCAAGAAGCTCTGTGTTCGAGTAACTGCAGATTTGTTCTTTGGGCCAACAGTTTCCCACTCATCATCTTCTGCAGAAGAGACTAGGGATGCCTTGGCTCCATTACTGCTAGTACACTTTCCTTGAAGCTTAAGCAACTCATCATGCATTTGATCCATTATAAAACTAAGAAACTCCTGAGCATCTTCCTGCCTGAGAAGAACAATTATGCCAGAAATTAACTTTCAAAAGATCAAAATTAAGTAAACACAGGAAGTGCACAAACCTTGGCCTGCCAGATATGCCATTTGGCACATCTGGAGTGAAATTTTTAAGAACAATTTCAAACATGGAGGGACTAAAGGGCCTGCCGATATCAAGAACAGCAATGTCTTTCTTCTTTGAGCTTGCAATAGGGGGCATGTCAAAGTCAGAAACAAACTCGACAAATGCAGCTAAAGTTGGATATCCAACCTAACAAATCAAAATCAAAGAAACCAAACTAGAGGTAAGTGTGTGGCCTTGTAATATCATACTTCAGTAACATAATTAACAAAGTAGTACTTTTATTATTAGTGTGCATGATCATCAGCTCTGCAAAACATTTTCTATCTAAAATTAAAAGGAAAACGCAAACAAAATAGTGTAACTGTTGATAAACAAAATGTGTGCAAGAAGCTTTGGTCATTAAAAAAGAACAAAATAAGGAAAAGGGAAATTTTCAAAATTTATGGTGTCTGAATTTTAAAACATAAAATATTTACAGAAAATAATAAATAAGGAAGGAAATGAATCAATTAAAATTGCTACGACCACATCAAAGGAACATACCTCCGGGATGTCATGCCTTCTAAGTTCCTCCAAGAGCTGAACAAAAGGGGAACAAGACAACAGAGCCTGCAGAGTTGCATTAAGAAAGCATAAATTCCCCAAGTTGATTAAGCCTCGCCGTAGCAAGTCTTCAACAGATTTAACAGGCTCCTTAATTGCCTTCCTAGTCTCCTCTTTTGGCCCAGAAATTGATGCAGTCCCATTCTGATCCCTGGCCTCGAAGCTTCCAGCATCAAGGACATGAAATTTCAGACTTGGGGACGGATGTATGTGTCCAACATTCTTTTGCAATAAGTGCACTGGTGTTAAATCAATAACATCTGCTTTAAGATCTTTCACACCATTACTGAGTACACGGCCATTAGCAGAATTCCTAATATGTCCATTTTCTTTTGCGGTTCCTATGTTTTCCGACAAGTGATCATTTGGTGCTTTTATAGTCTTATCTTTGTCATCCTTCCTCGGTGGAGCTGAGGGCTGAAAAACAGAGGTACCATTTGCAATACCCAGTTGTCTCTTTGGTTCACCATTATCACCACTCAAAGATCTTTCAGTTTCAAAATTTGAAGAACCAAAGTGCAACTTTTTATCTTCTGCAAGCTTTTCAGGTTTTCTCCCAGATGAAACAGGCTTCTTCGCACTCCCAGATGATTGGCTTTGCAGCCATGACCTGGTTTCATCTTCAGTGAATGACCCAAACACAAATAACTGTTATTCCAAAAGAAACAAGCAGACCATGAAAAAGTATAATATCGACACACAAAAGAGTTTCTCAACAACAGCATTCATGTGATCACAACCAATAAAAAGTGTAATCTGTCAAGTTCTTCAACGCACAAACTCATATACCTGAAGCATTGTGCTTGCAAATAAGTGAGATCTTTTAAAAAGCAATAGAAAAAAAACAAAATTAATAGTTTACCAACTCATCATTCCAGCAGGTACATTACATTAATACTAGTGGTGACTGATTCTCTTAAACTACAAAATAGCATACAACATATGTTTTCCAAAATCAATTTACATTCCTAACTCGGCAACGCAAAATGAAAGCATGATTGATTCTTTTAAACTCATCTTTCCAGGCATAAACAATTAATGAATTCCTAGCACTCGCTGTACGTAAAACCAATAAACAATTCATTCAGCAAGTTCAATAAAAATAATCATTCACAGATTCATTCAAACCAAGTTCACATTATACACGTCTAACTTTCCTCAAAAGCAAAAAACCAATTAAATAAACAAAAAAAATAACTCAAAGCAAGCAAATACAGACCTTAGAATCAGTCATGTTCGCTACGAGACAGAGTCTCAGAACCCAGAGAGCTTAAATAAAACCTTGATTTTTGACAACTATTGGAGGGGGCAAATCCGACAGGAAAAGAAAATAGATCAAAAGCAAATCGACCTAGGGTTTGAGAACACCCTGATGCAGGTGAAGAAGAGAGAGAATTGTTGTTGATTGAAGACATGAAAAGATTACAAGAAACTGGTAAAAAATAGAAGAAGAGAGAGAGCATTTAATGGAAGAACCCCCACCTCTTCTAACTACAAGCTCACCAACACGTAGCATCGACTGTGTAGAAAACACACAGAAAAAGAGACACAATGTCAAAGTTTTGGATTTTAGGGCTTGTTTGCTGCCGGTGCCCTTGTCCTGCGAAGAAACGGATGAAGGCGTTGTTTGGATTGGTGTTAGATAATTCCGCTTTTTTTAAAATGAATTTTAAAATCCGAATTCAGCAATCGGAAACCGACGTGTAATTTTTAATTGAAAAATATTTATCGGTAAGTTGTTTATATATATTTTTATTTTTTATTTTATAACTCGAATTTCAAATTATGTTTATATTTATTGTTTTGAAAATAAATTCAAGGACTAAAATATTAATACATTAATTTTTAATGTAATTTAACAATAAATAATTTTAGAAGAGATTAGAGGTTCATTTGATATAAATAAATAAATCCTAAACTAAAATTTAACGGCTAAAATCCTTGACTAATTTACTATATTTAATTTATTATTTTCCCCTATTTATTTTGATTGAACAATTAAAATGATTTTTGGTTAATGATTGTAATGTAGTCTGTAGTATCGGAATATTCAAGCAATAATTTCATGGTACATATAATTACTGAAAAAAAAAAAAAAAAAAGAAGCCGAAGGCCTTATTATATTGGATTTATGGCACAATCCCAAAGTTTAAGAGAAATAGTACCCAGACATTTGAGAGGCTAAATAAAAAAGAGAGAAATTTAATGATAGTTTTTTTTTTTTTACCTAATTATTGAAAATGTTTTTTTCATACTAAGATAATAAATATACATTTTTATGAGTAATATCATTTAAATATACATAAAAATTTTCCACAAAATTAATTTTAATAGATTGTAAGATCGTAATATTTAAAAAAAAAAATAAAAATTAGTGTATGTCATTAAACTTTCATTACATTGTTTAATTAATTAAATAATAAAATATCATTAAATTTTGATTTGCTACAAATATTACTATAAATATTATTTATATATATATTTTTTTAATTTAAAATTGATAGTCATGTACGACTGTTCGCCTATTTGCTTTCTTGTTAGACTTTTAATGCCTAAAATGTGAATCGCACCTTCACTCGAGTGACACCACGTGTGGTGACATATCGTTGCAATCCATTTGATACTTTTACCAAATCATATTTTAACAAAAAAAAATATATATATATTTTAAAAGTAAAAAGTGATTTATAAAAATATTTTATTTAATTTTTAAATTTCTAACCCTTTTTATTTTAGCAAAAAATAATTATTTCTTTGATTTTCATGCTTTAAACAATTCTATTGCATTTTGCATCCTTATCACTAAATTATAATTTATATTTTATTGATATCAAATTTTTTATAAAATTAATTTATTTTTATTTTATATTTTTATCGTGCAAACCTTTTATTATTAATTTTTAAATAATATTTTATTGATACCATGAATTATACTATTTTATTTTCATTTATTATAAAATTGAATATCAAAAAAATATATACACATAAAATGAATAATTTAACATATATCTATTATATAGTGCAACGGCACTATACTAAGGGCAATGATAAATAACTCCTATAAATATTTCATATTTTATTTTTTATAATATAAATTTTTTAAAATTTAAAAGTTGTGACAATTTTTTCTTAAATTATTATTATTATTATTATTATTATTTTAGGATGAAATTACTATTATATCGTTAATAATAAACTATACAATTACTATTACACTCCTGATATAAATATATATAAAAAATGATAAAATATTTTAATAAAATTATAGAATTATCCCTAATTTTTAAAATTTTTTCATGATAGAATTGATTTAAGAGAATAATTATCATAATTTTTAAATTTCAAAAAAAAAAATTATTATAAAACATAAGGTAGGGTAATTATTATTTAACTAATATTCATGGATATATTAAATTTTTGAAACTCAAAACAGTTTTAAAAGTATTCAAACTTATTTTTGTTTAATTTTATAAGATTTAATATTTTTTTATACAACAATAACAAAATATTTTATAAGTCACACACACACATATATTAATTAATGCAGATGTTATTACCTTATTAAATTGAAAATATACCACTACTAATAAATATAAATTTATTACCTATTATTTTCTTTTTTCTCGTAAAATACAAAATTAATTAATATCATTAAATTAAATTTATAAGTATAAATATTATATTAATTCAATAATTATAATTAACACATTCTTATTTTAATAAAATAAAATATTTTTATTTAAAAAAAATTTACTTAATTTAAAGTTTGAATAATATACATCGAAAAAACTAAAATTTACCTTGTACTATATTATGAAAAGCTACTTTTAACTACTCAGCTTACCCAAAGATATTTACCTTATGTATCGAATTGCACATAAAGAAAGAAAAACTGAAATTATTAAACGAGTAAAAAATCCAAAATTAAAAATAATTATAAACAAGAAAAGAAAAGAAAGATTTCCTCCGTTTGAAGCGAAGACAAAATCAAACGATATTAATAATATTACCACCCAAAACCACCAGGTGCCTGGACAAATTTTTCTCTCCTCGGGTGGTTTCTTTGCTGCACGAACGATGCCAACCTACTACCAGCAGCACCACCGCGCAACCCCACTCATCTCTTCCTCTTCTTCTTCCTCGCAATCTACTTTCACGTCAAAGCTGATTCTACTTCTCACTCTGCTCCCTTTTTCGCTCGCTCTTTTGGCTTTTGTTCTTCAATGGAAAGGAGACTCTGAGCTCACTGATCCGACGGCAGCTGGTTCTTCAAACTCCATCTGGGCCCCACATGGATCCAGAATCCAGAATCACGAGGTGTTTCCAGGGATGGAGCTTTCCTCTCTGTCTCCGAAGGATCATTATTCTTCTTCCAAGTCAGATTGTGTTAATCTGGGACGTAGTACTTCGCCTTCTTTTCCTTATTATAGCGATTGGAAATTCGATTTCGAGTCCAATTTGAAGCCAAAGGTATTATGGGTGTCTTTTTCGTTTTTGTGGTAGTTATTGTTGGTGATTGTTACTGAACTGTGTTAAATCCTTATGTTTTGGGATTAGAAATATTTTTCTTTATGGCTACTGCGTGATTTTTGTGTATATGTTTTTTATTAAGTTGTTGATCTGAAATGATCTGTTTCTGGGTTTCGTTTCTTCATCAATTTTTGGGGAGTTGTAGATCTATGGGACTGATCTGTAGCTGGGATTTTTCTTTTTATGAAAATTTGGTTGTTCTTTCTTTGGGTTGTCAATAGGAGGTTTAATCACTGATATGCTGTTTGGTTAGCTTGAAGTAAATGAAGATTATATGAATTTTGAATATAGGTTGTTGGCTGCTCTTTGCATCCATTTCTAGACTATTTAGATTGGAGGCCGGTTTGTGGATCTAGTTTTTAGCCTAAGATTTTCATCTATGATCAAATTATCTTTTTGGATGCATAATTTGTATTTTCGTTTATCTGTTGAATTTTTTACTCTTATTGATTTCTCATATTGAGACTGATTTACCTTATGCACCATAGACTATTTACTGACAGCAGGGAAGAATCTTTGACTATGAGAGCTTAAATATTTAAGTCAGATATCAGTCTTAGGTTCATTTTCTTTAGAGTTGCTGTAAATGTTGGGTTTCTAATTATGGGTTGCCTATCATTTTTCTCTTACTTTGGATAATGAGGATTCAATATATACAGGCTTTATATGACTGAAATGATTGGTAATAACATTGCACAGATTTGTATTACAACAAGTACGTCAGCTGGTTTGGAGCAGATTCTGCCTTGGATGTTTTATCACAAGGTTATTGGAATCACCACCTTTTTCCTTTTTGTGGAAGGAAAGGCTGCATCTCCCAATGTAACTAGAGTTCTGGAATCTATTCCTGTGAGTTAATATGTCCTTATTTAGTTTCTCTTTTCTTCATAGTTTCATGACTCATGTTTGTTTAACATATGCTTCTTGTTCAAATTTATACGAATACTGATTCTTTGTTGTTTTCCAAGGGAGTAAAAGTGATATACAGAACAAAAGAGCTAGAGGAGCAACAGGCTAAAAGGTGACTTGATTTTGCCACTTGGGTGGATGATCCGTTGTTTGGGATTTAAAGCTTTTCCTTCTGTTATCCTTTCCCTCCTTTTCTGTTGTAACTCTCTCTGCATTAATACTTAGTTTCTTATTCAGTTTGAACCTTCCTTGTTATATATATATATATATATATATTCAGGGTAGACATCTTCGTAGTTGGAATGATTTCAATTTGATGTCTTTCTTAGACCTCTTCTTGGAGCATTTTGGTTCACATTATTCTTTTTCTTTTTGGTGACCATCAGCCGAATTTGGAATGAGACATGGCTGGCAAGTTTCTTTTACAAACCTTGCAATTATGAGCTGTTTGTAAAGCAATCTCTCAATATGGAAATGGCCATTGTCATGGCAAGGGTATGCATTACAAACAGTTGTCCGATGCATTTCAATAGTTTTTATTTTCTTAGTTTTTGATGGATGATTATTTATTTTATCTTGATCAATGTATTCGGTTGTGCAACAAACACTAGGATGAAGGTGTGGACTGGATACTGCATCTCGACACTGATGAATTAATACATCCAGCTGGTGGTCGTGAGTACTCATTGAGGCAATTACTGCTTGATGTGCCTGGAAATGTGGACATGGTCATATTTCCTAATTATGTAAGTGAACTTATTCAACTTCTTAAATATTTATTCAGCGGTGGTTTTAGTTAGGGAACATATAACAATTCCATATTTTGTTTAGTATTGCTTGACATTTATTAGAAATGATTTAATGTTGGTCAGGAGAGCAGTGTTGAACGGGATGATGTCAAGGATCCTTTTAGTGAGGTAATTCTATTGCTGAACTTCCATGTATTTGTCTTGGTTCAGTAGATTGTACTTCGAAAGTTTGAGTTAACAATTTGACAAAGTTATATGTTTTGGGACTGTATTATAGGTTACGTAGTATCTTTTATCATTTTGCTTGTGCTCAAGAATATTGGATTTGTGAGTCTAGTACTATTTCCACCATTGCTGTGACAAGTTTTTCAAATGTGTGGATTCCATGGCAGTTGAGGTTGCTGGGACAACATTGATACTGTCCTAATAACTTGATTGATTAAATGATGTGTATTAGTGGGAAGATATTCTCCTATGTTAGAGCAAGTTTGTGCTGATGGTTATAAAATAATTTAAGGATTATAAATTTTCTTGGAATTTTTATTTGCTGCTTACGAAAATGGTGTTCAAGTTATAATTTTTTCTTTCCCTACATAATCAAGTTTTAGTCTTTCGCAAATATCTTATTTCATCTATGTGGACAGGTATCAATGTTCAAAAAGAATTATGACCATCTTCCAAAGGATACATACTTTGGCATGTACAAAGAATCAACTCGGGGTAACCCTAACTACTTCTTGACTTATGGAAATGGGAAATCTGCTGCTCGTATTCGTGATCATCTACGTCCTAACGGTGCACATCGTTGGCACAACTATATGAAAACCCCAAAGTATGTAATTCTATTATGCTGACAGACAGAATTGCTTTCTCAATCTAATGATGCGTGAATGCTGTACATGCATACACATATGATTCCTTCTTACGCGAAATGTTAGTTTGCTTGTGAAGTTGAGTTGCATAGATTTTTGCTTGTATCTGTATTAAGCACAATTGCACTTTGTACTATAAATATTGTTTAATTCTCAGATGTAAGTATAGCTTCTATTTTCCCCCCGCTTCCCCCTCTGCCCACTTTCCAGAGGATTATTGAGTATTATGGTTTGGTTATGATTTGGTATCAAATAGAAAAGTATTATTCTTATTGGCTGCTCTAATGTAACAATATTATCTGGTGATGTTTTCAGTGAGGTCAAATTGGAGGAGGCTGCTGTTCTACACTATACATATGCCAAATTTTCAGACCTGACCTCCAGACGTGATCGGTGTGGCTGCAAGCCTACAAAGGAAGATGTCAAAAGATGCTTCATGTTGGAATTTGATAGATCTGTGAGTTCAGTTTCTTCATTAAT
>JAWDEX010203380.1:0-11362 GCA_035221805.1 Trichilia hirta
TTATTATATTTATTAAAATACATAAATATGTAATAATAAAATATTATATTAAGCTAACAATGTCATGATACATAAATCTGCTAAATATGCAAAACCATGATTGAATCTCAGGGCATATACCAACATATATGTGTATATCGATAAGAATTATTGTTAGAGTAATTAAAGTATGAATTCATGCACTAATATTAAACTTGGATGAGATGGATGAAATATAAAGTAGACTTGTGTTAATGATTTGAAAAAAAATTTTAATATACATGCTTGGAAAAACTTTAATAAATTTGAAATTTGATTAAGTTAATTATAAATCTTAAACTTGTGATTGTTTTCTTATTAATAAAATGTAAAGGCACTATAATTGTGAAAAAAAGAAAAGAAAGAAAAATAAAGAAAAAATTAAATAAAAAAGAGAAAAAAAATTACTCTAATATTTTGAGGTTCTCAGTAATCAGAGGGTGGCACCATAAATGTCAATCACTTACATAAAATAAATCTTTGAGATAAATGTATACAAAGCAACTAAAGTATCTAACATGTTGAGTAACCTGGTGTTGGCACCATAAATATCGAATACTCGCATAAAAAGACTAATTAAAATTAAGGTAAGAGAATAAAATGCTTAGAAATAATTAAGCTCGAGTATGTTAGAGTCTATCAAAATTTTGTAAAGTAATAATTATAATTAATGGGAAAGTGAAAAACAAAATCAATTTTTGATTCGTTAAAGTTTTTTGAAGGTATTTGTTCTGTGAAAAAAAATTTAATGTGGGTCTAACAGATTATAAATGTTTTATCAAGTCTTTAAATTATGTGTCAATATTTTGGAGTTGTAATTTATGATTTTTATTAGTAATGCACATCAAAATTATATTTGTATGATTAATTTTAGGGCATATTTTAATTTTTTGTGTTATTGTGCATGGAATGATTACATGTGCGTGTCCTAATTGTGTATGATTCATTTATAACTGAATTTTATGGATAGATCCTCTAAAACTCCTCACAAGACTTCACTCGTCCACTAAAGGCATTCTAAGAATTAAGAAAGTTTGTTGCATACGCTAAATACAACCGTGAGTCCTATAAAAGTGGATTAGTTAATAATTTTTTATTTTTCTTTTAAGATATTTTTGCCTGGGATTAGCAAAATTTAAGTTTGGAGAAATTTAATTAGTTGAAATTTATTAAGATTTTTTTACTTATATTTTCCTTATTTATAAATTATTATATGTATTTTTGATAATTATTTGTTATTTTTGTGGTGTAGAGCTTGTTTTCTAAAAGTTTGGCAAATGTGTATTTAAGAGTTATTTTGCATAGTCTTTGATATTTTAGCCATAACTTGCTGCGCAGATATTAGAATTTAGTGCTTTGAAATGCATTGAAAAGTTGACTTAAAGACAAAAAACTTTCATGAAGAGACTATTTATATTTGAAGTTATTTGAATGGCTAAAATAGAGCTATTGTAGGAAATAAAGCACTAGTTTTCAAGTTGGACAGAGAGGGCAGCGTCCCATAGCATATATGCAGCGCCCCAGTGCTATCCTTGCCAAAAAAAGAAAAAAAAATCATTTTTCAGCAAGTTCAGTGCTCGAGCACTTCTCAATAGTGTCTCAGCGCCCGATGCTTCATTTTTTCAAAATTTTGCTAACTTTTCTTATATCTTTAGGGTTTTGAGAGGTTATAAAAAGAAGAGCTATTTTTTAGGGGAGCCTTTTGCACACCCTAGATAGCAAGAAATCAATTTGAAACATAGGATTACAATCAAGATTGAAGATTAAAGAGAAGATATTCTTGAGTTCTTTCTATCTTGTTCTTTATATTTTCGATTTTGTTAATTTATAATCATGAATTCTTGGTTTATGGATGTTATTTTCATTCAAATATGTTAAGCTAAATTTCTTAACTAGAGGATTGATTTAGTTTGATTGTTGAATTCATTTTTAATGCTATGATGTTTTGATTAATGAATTGGATTGTTGCTTATTCATATTGTTTAATGCGTAATGTTTTTAAACTTTTGGCCATTGTTGGAATGATTCTATATTTAAATTTTTGCACTTGAAAGAGTGAAATATGAATTGCATAATAAATAATATGACTAAGTTTATCAATTAGTTAAAAAACGGTTGAACTCTTAGAAAATACATAGAATAGATATGGGCTTCATTTATTTTTTGGTTTGATTTGTGATAAGGATATTACGAACAAGTTTTAAAATAAATTCACTTGTCTTGGGAGAGGAAGTTGAGTATATTTTTTAGTTTTATAAACACAATTCTATAAGGAGTTTAAGAGAGCATTTAAAACGGAGTACATATAATTAACAAAATCAATTTTCTAAATTAATCTTGTTTGAATTTCAAATTTAAAGGTGTTGTATTAGTTTCTTATTTTGTAGTCTAGTTATTAAACTTTTAGTGTAGAATAATTTTCTTTATTATTATTTTTTATATAAAATTTAGAATTAATTCACTTATAAATATTAACATAATTTTATTGACTTCCCTATGAATACAATCCCATATTTATCGTAAAATTATAACTTGATACCGTATATTTATAGATAGATTTTGTACATTACTCTTTATGTGAAACAAAGACAACCTTCGTTTGCCATTTGCATCTAATTGTTCATAAAATAAAAGTCTTCCTCAACGCTTAAACCAACCTAATTTAACATATTTTGACATTTAAGGCATCTTACATCTAATCAATAAACTATATTTAGTTATATTTATAATTGTTATAATTTTTTATTGTAATTTTTAATTTTTTTATTTTTATAATAAAAAATAAAAATTATAATAATTCTTTTTAAATATAAAAATATACTTAGTACTTGTCATTAATATTAAAATGCATAATAAAAAGGAGATCAAGGGCCCTTTTCAAAAAGTCAATGCTATTTTTAGACATTGATATTAACACCAACCCTGTGACTTTCTTATTTTTAAAAAATAAAAATCTTTTATAATTAATTCTCGATATTCCCTTACTTTTGTACGAAGTCATTTTCAATTCAACTACCAACTTCAATTACTAACTCCACACAATGATTACTAAAATTCATCAACTTATTTTACTTGCTTAAATTCAAAAAGTAAATAACTTTTCGATAATAACATTAGAGTACATAAATTTTTAAATAATTATAAATAGAGATATAGTTTGTGCATTAGTATTAAATGAGTCCTTATTAGAGATGAAGGATCCAACCCATATACACTCTAAAGAGCTAAGTTAATCCTTATGATGTCTAGTAGCGTCTTTACTCGTATTAAGATAATTCATACGAAGTTACATACTCAATAATTTCGTTTTTTATTTTAAAAAACTTATTTATTTTAATAAAAATTAAAAATTAATCTAATATAAATCCCTAAGAATATAACTTAATAATTTTTAAATATTATTATAGCACTATATACAGGCCTACCCTTTTATTTAAGGGGGAGCTTACTTCTAATATAGGGAGTTTTATTTATACTATTTAACATATAATTTTTTTATAAATTAATATAATATAATAATATTAATAATCAAATAATTTACGTTATTTATTTTTATTAATTAATATTATTACATTATATTAATTTATATTTAATAATTTGTATAAAAATATCCCAAAAAGAAATGAAGGTACAAAGAAATAGATCGAATTATAAAAAGATTATACTTTTATTCTTGGACCCTGCTTTTGTTTTCTTGACTTTGAATAGTAAACAATGGTGTGCTTGTAGACTTTAGCTGTACTGGATTGTACAAATTTTGTATGCTTCTCCTTTGACGGAGACTTTTATTCAATGCGGTCTACTTACGTGTCAAATTTTGTATGAAACTAGGAGTCTGTTTGACAACAGCAAGGCTGGCTTGGGAGGACGCAAATCAGACGGTTAAAATAAATTCTGAGGAATGTAGAATGTTGACTCAAACAAATACACAACTGCATTCCCTTCCTATACGTGTCCACAAAAACCATACAACTTGCATGTAAGCTTCAATGAGGTTAGTAGGATAATTTATAATAATATAAAATAAATTGTATTTTTTTTTTTAATATGCACTAGGTGAATTAAATAAGTGCATAAAACTTTAAAAAATTAAAATTAAAATAAAATGGCACGTGATAATATATTATTGGAATTCTTGTTTGATGAATATAGATAAATAGTTAGCATAAAACCATAAGTTATTGTTGTATTAGATGTTAATTATTTTAGATTTATGAATTTAAGTAATACTTTTATAAAATTTTAGAGACGTAAGTGGTGTTTTTTTTTTTATAAAATTAAGATATAAAAATAAGGTGACAATTAGATGTATAACTATCAAATAAAAAATTAATTAAAAATTTAATATATTGGAGAATAACTCGAGAAGCTCTCTTTCTCTTTCAGTCGGTCGATATAAAGATGAAAAAAGGAAAGTATAGTTTCTTTTGAAGTTTGTGAATGATTTGGTCTACAAAAATTATAGTTAAGAATTGTTTGATCGTCTTTCTTCTAATAAGAGGCAAATATAATCAGCTTAAATATAAAATATTCGTTCAATTTTAAATTAAATTTTTGATTTTTAATACGTAGAATATTTCTATTTTCTTATTGGTTTTTCATTGAATAAAAGGTACAAAATTAAAAATTTTGCTCGTAAACACAAAAGTATCTAATGCCCTTTTATTAAAAGGTTAGCTTCGAGATTATAGATATAAAATTTTTTGAAAAGTTAGGTTCAAAATTTATAATTATTTTGTTCTACAAATTTGTGCTAATATAATACATGTGATGTCATTGAAAACTAAGTAAAATATATAATAACCAATTGAAGAGCCAAACAATTTAATCCGTTAAATCGATAAATTATTAATATATAAAAATAATATGATTATATCCGATTTATATATAATAAGATCATACCAGGGGTAGTATGGGGTGCACCCATTTTACTCGTAGCATCGTGGGAGAAGTTGTTGACCCACACATGCTGTGGGACCCACTAATTGTCTTTTCATGAACAAAGTCTTTGGTCTTCTACAGACTAATGACGTGTTCGTTAACTTTGTCTGTCATTCTCATAAGTCACAGTCACTGTCATCTTCGATTAATAAATATTAAATTAAAATTGATTTCGTTTTGTCACCGGGATTGGTTTGGTTTCTGCTTTGCATTCTCCATCCTATGATCTCATGCTTGCATACGCGATACCGTCACTTAAGAAAAATAACAATTTAGTAAGACAGTCTATAATACAAACCAATAATAACGAGAAACACAAACACGATAAAAACATTCGTCTGCTTTAAAGAGTTAATAAATATTCCCTTTTAGTAAAAATAAAAATATTATTTTTTATTATATAAACTTTTTAATAAAAACAATAAATTATATATTTATTTATATCAAATAATTCTTATTCATATTGATAAATTTTAAAATAATTTTTATTTTTTAAAAAATAAAAATTATTTTAAAATTTCATTATTTTTACTTATTCATTTTAAAAAATAAAAATTATTTTAAAATTTCATTATTTTTACTTATTCATTTTTATTTTTAATTGCTAATTTTAATTATAATTTACTTCATTTAATTTTTTTATTTAGATGTAATATATTTAATAATTTAGATCAAACTAATATCTTAATTTATAATATTTTAAAACTAACTTCACTAATTTAAACTTTCAAAATTAAATTCTGAAATATTTGAATTAAAATTATTAAAAATATAGAACAACTATAATATTTATACTGTAAAAAATTAATTTATAATTTTATATTTATAAGCACTTTTAAAAATAAATTTATCAAATATAAAAGCCGGTATTTTTATTTTTAACTAAGAAAATAAATATTTGAATAAAAAATAAGTGATATTTTAAAAAATTATAAAGAATTTTTGTCACAAAATTTTTGAAATAGAATAAGTAACACTTCCAAAAATTATAAGGGTATTTGTCTTTTTTTCAATAATAATATGTATGTGTGTGATATATTTTTTTTCAATTATTACTATTTTAATTGATAAATGCCTGCATTAAAATTTATTAAATAACTATACAGACGTATTTTACTTTAACTTTTCTCCAATGTAAGATGAAAATTTCATTTAGTACTATATTTGATGATTTTTAAATTATAACTGGTCATAAATAAAAATCTTATACATTAATTATTAATATAAAAATAAATATTTATTAAAAACAAGTACTATTTTATTTTTTTATTTTTAAAGTATAACTAAAAGACCACAATTTTAAATAAAACTTCAAAATAAAATACAAACGTACAAACATCAGGATTCGGCACGAAACCTAAACCTACCATTCAAATTAAGTTTGGCAAAGAGTAATTATAATCCAATTTTATTGGTTAATTCAATGGTATTTCCTTTAATAGAATTGAGGTTTACTGATTCTCTCTCTCTTCCTAGTAATTTATTGGTCAATGTGTTATTTTAGGGATTCCTTCTAACTGTTTACGCATAATCATTTTGTTGCCCATCAGTCCATGTTGAATAAAACGATTAGACTTGTTATATCATCTAATAATCTTCATTTTTTTTAAAGATTCAACACAATTAATACTCACACCCTATCATTATATATAAAAATAAATTAAGAAAAACTGTTTAAAAAAAATCTTTTGTCACCTATCATTTTCTAAGATGGTTTAAATGAGTAGACGACTTTTAATAAGAATTTAACCAAAAATGCCCTTTATTTATATTAAAATTTTAAAAATATTCACACAACAAAACTTTCTTTAAAAATGATCATAAATAATTTTTTTGAAAAAAATTACTCTTATATTAATATATTATTTACAAAATTATCACTATTATTATAAATCTTAAATATTTTATCCTTTCACTTTCAGGCACAAAAAGAATTCTATACTCAAAAATACGTTATGCTTAAAAATAAACTTTCGAGTATGAAAAAGATATTCATACTCAACCATTTTCGACCATGAATGTTTCTTGATGAATATTTTCACTAATTTTTGGGAACAAAAATTTGTCTTCCTTTATAATTTGCTTAAAAATATTATAAAATTAAAAAAAATTAATTTTCACCCATTAAAATTTTTTTTTATTTTTAAAATACAAACGATCTTCTTTGTAAAATTTAAAAAAATAATAATAATAATAACTATAAAACTATTGACTTTTGCAATAAAACTTGTGATTTGAATCATTTTTGTGAATGATAGATAAAAACACGAGTAAAAATGTATACGAACATAGAGATTTGAAGTACTGAAATGGCCATCAAAGATATTTGGATCTAAAAATAGTAAAAATAGTTATTTTTAAATAAAATTTTGTTATATGAATATTTTTAAATTCCAAACGTAAATAGTACGTATTTTTGGTTAAATCCTCTTTTAGTATCATCGGATGATTTTTATTTTTTTATTTTTTTTAATTTCACCTATTAGTTCGCATTCAATAAAATAAGTCGACTTATAATATCGTCAAATAATCTTTCTCACCGTACAAAAAGATAAATTGAAAATTTACACTAAAAAGTAAATACTAGAAGAATCATCTCATCTTTAAGCCGCCAAACTAACTAGAATATTTTCTAGACGACAAATAAATCAACAAATTTTTAAGACAGACGGCAAACTTCAACCATGGCTTGTCATGTAGTGCTAAGAATTCGCAGCAACATGCTATCAAAGTTTAATGATTGTGGGGGAGATGAAGAGCAAAGTTTATGCAAAAAAAAACACCCCCACTTCATATGCGTTTCTATTCATCTTTCTACCAACAGTGTTTTATCTTAAATTTTCACTGTCTCATTAAACCAGCTGCAACAAGGAAAACAAAATAAGAATTACAGATTCCTAATCTCAATTTGCATTCGCCAACCTCTAAACAAGGATTTTGAATGATATAGCAGCGTAAGGAAATCATGCACAGACTTTCAACGCTAAACTGATTCTATTACGATTGTTCTATATATTTTTTATACAAATTAGAGCACAAAGTTTACACCGAAGCAAAAACGCGATTAGGATCAAACGACTCCAAACTAATGCTAGCTCTCCCCAGCCATGGTGAGCGATATTTGAATCTTGGACATCTTGTACCACCCAAGAAGGTTTACGTAAAACAACCCAAATTCGCCAATTCTCAACTTTACTTATTTTATAAAATAAAAGTAAAATTTAATAATTTTACGACTTGAACACTTACACATAGCATATACAAAATAATAGAAGGATCAATTTTTCCATTTTTCAAACTTCAACAAACTTTGCTACAAAATATCCTCTAATTTATCTATTTTTCATAATTTACAATGACTTCAACTAATAAGAGTTGTCCTCTAAAAAACATAAAAGATAAATAATAAATTATATAAATTTTCGTTGATGTAATTAAAAATTATTTTATTAAACTAAAAAATAAATTTATCAAAATTGATAATACAATAATTTAATCAAGTATTCACGATACTTATCTAAAACAAAAATAAATAATCTTATAAATTTTAAATAAAATATAATTATTTAATCAGTATGATTTAATGGAGTAGTGCCATATTTCTCTCTTGATAATCTGACTAAAACAGAACATATCAATAATGTCATTTATCTTTTTCATGACTTGACTAAACTAAATTTTATTAGATCTTATTTGCACGACGCATTCAATCAAAATTTTACTAGTAAAAGTCACACATCTGTCTTGACAATCCGATCATAATATACTAATATCAAATAATTACCAACATAAATTGAAATATTTTCTTTTTTTCTATTTTAAATCACACACTTATAACAAATTTTACATTGAAGTATTAAAATAAAAATATTTATTAAAATATTATTTTTCTTGTAACGATTTATGTATTACATTTTACATTATATGCGACACTTTATGACATATTAACCCTCAGGAGATGGCCTTGATGCGTTATATATTTAAGAAAATAATTCACTTATACTTTGCAAAACAAATTTAGTATAAAATAATTTAAATTATTTCAAACAAAAATTGCATACAATTTATTTATATAGTAAAATAATTTTTTAAAATATAATTTCAGAATTTTTAAAAAAAAATTATATACAATTTACTTAACTCAATCAAACTATTGATAACTATCAAACTTCGTTTATTTTCTTTCTCCCACCAACATCACTCTCTAAAATAAATTTAACAATATTATTTATTATTCATAACAACTAACTAACTAACTAACTAACTAGTCCATCATTAAACACCTTACAACTTCTATGAATGTGGAAAAATACTAATAAGAAAATTGCTCAATCTTATAAAATTATTGACATTGAAAATCAACAGAACAAAATCATTTCATGAAACAAATGATATCATTTATTGACCTGAAGCAAAAATTCATCTTTTCCATAACCGTATTCCCAACTTTGAAAAATCATAAAAATCTCATCTCAAATCCAATTTGAGCAAAATAAAATCTCACAAGTAGCTTATCTTTTTTAATTTTTAATGATAAAAAGATTTATTACAAATCATAGAAAGACTTGTTACTCAGTAATTTTTTGCACTATTCAAAACCAAACAAATCCTCAATAAATTTAATGAAATAATAAGATAATTAAAAATACTTAATAATTGTCTTTGTAAAATTATCTATAGATAGAAATATACAAAGTTTGATTTTTTTCATAAAATTAATTTACAAATTAAAACATTGATATAACATAATCATAAATTTTTCTGAAAATACGACATAAATTGAACCTAAAATAGCAAATCTAACTAAAAGACATCTAATTTTTCTTTAATGAAGAGGTAAGAATTTGAAACACAATGACACAAAAGAAATATCAAATTTTTATCAATAATTAACAATAAAATAAAATTGTGATGAGTATGTAGAAGACACTTACTTGAAATAGTTGAATTTTAAAATTGATAAACATTCACAAAAAGCCACAAATCAAGATTTTATTTTCTCTCAATAAAATCAGTTCATTTTATTCATCACCCCATCTTCTTCTTCACCTCTCGCTCTTTCTCTATCGTCTTCTTCTTCTTTTTTTTTTTTTTTCCCTTCATTTCTGTTCTTTTTTGTCTTTTGTCTTTTCTCATTTACTCTCACGTTCTGGGCCAGGTTCTTCCTTTTCTTTTTAAAAAAAAAATTAATAAAATAAAATTTTTTAATATGTGCTATATTGTAATTGAGAGAAGAGAACATGGCTTGGGCTTCAGGCTTCTTTATATCCTTAAACTAAAAACCTAGTTTATGGGTTTAAGTTAACAAAAATAAGAACTATGTGGCATACTATAATAAAGAAAGTATGGGATAGTAAATAGACAGTAATTCAGTAAAAGTTTCCAAAAATTAGAATCTTTTACCTTATAATTTTCACTTTTTATAGATATTTCTAGCATGTGTGTAGCTGTTGTCTATTTTTTGAAAAATTGTCAACTAAAATTATTGAGAAGTGAGTTGATAAATAATTATTTTGAGAGTTATCATGTTTTACTCAACTTTAAAAATTATTATATAATCTTAAGTATTACTAGATGACTCTCCAAGTCACCTCCTAACGGCTCCTTCTAACCCTTCTAATTTCTTCCTCTTATGCTAGCATAATCCATCAGATAATAGCTTTTGAAGTTATCCTTTAAAATCTAATTTTTAACTTAAGATAAAATAAATTTCAAGGTTGACCTCTAATTCTTAGTTTTTGATTTGAGAGAAAATAAATTTCGACCTCTGACTTATGGTTGTTGGCTTTTGAATTAAAATAATACTGACTTGAGATGAATAATTTTTAGATGGAAATTTAATAGTAACCTTTGCTTCGAGGTCATGGCAAGATGGCCTGAAGTCAAGTCTTCTCTCCATATTTCTCCCACAATAATTAATAATTTAGTAATTAATAAACAAATCTTTATGTTTAAAATTAAATTAAAAACTAAAACAAGAAGAATCCTACCTATAAATGAATAGAAGTGGAAGTGCCTTCTCCAATCAAGGGTCAAAATTGTTTTTTTTTTTTTAAATTAAAATACTTCCCCGTGTGCTGGACCATGGAAGACTTAGAATCAAAAACATAAATTTTATATTTAATAAAATGAATTGGGTCTTGCTATCTTAAGACTTTTTACGTCAAGAAAATTGTTTTATCGTTGGGATAAATTTTTTATTTTTTATTTTTTTAAATACCACCGATATCCTGATACGTGCATCAAGGATAGATTTCCTCCATTCTTCCGGCCACCATTTTCTATTCCACCATTTCCTATTCTTGTGTTGTTAGTGGTGTTGAGGACAGCCACCATTTCCTATTCTTGTGTTGTTAGTGGCATTGAGGACAGCCACCATTTTCTATTTTTGTGTTGTTACTCT
>JAWDEX010203391.1:0-11361 GCA_035221805.1 Trichilia hirta
TAATCCAGAAAAATCAGTACATCAGTACACTTAAGCAATTTAATGTATAAATAAAGAATGTTCCAAAATTAGGACACACAAAATGGAAACAAACCTCTTAAGTGCTTCAAGAATTCTCAATAGGGACATGAATACGAATATATATTTTCCTCAATGCAGAGGTTAGAATATGTTAATTCCAGAAGTTGGCTGATAGAGTTTCAATAAACGGTTAACACTTCAAGAATTCTTAAATTGGGACGTCCAGGTGTCACAGAAGAGTGAAGATTCTCTTTTGGAAATGGGTTAGGTGAGGCATAACCGGTGTTGGCATTAAGTGCCTCACAAGAACTTTCCTCCTCAAATATTTCTAACCCCCAAACTTTGCAGCTGCTTACAAAACAACAGCACAGAAAATATTTTTTACCCTAGCCTTATTACATAGAACTAATGAACAATTTTTAGGTCCACCATGATGAAAAGTGGAAAGGTGAATCGTCACCAAGGTCATTTTTTGCATCCTAGCATAATCAAACATCATTTTGCATATAAACTTGCAAACTACCATATGGTTCATCAGTTGCCAAGAATTACCTTTTGAATACTCTAGAAACATAATATAAGACTTCTTTCTCAACAACAAGCACATATCGAACATTTGACATAACAAATTGAGTTGACTGTGCCCATCTTCATGTTAGCATATTGCCAATTAAAACAAAAAATTCCCACATGCTAAATTCATTAGAGTAATGCAATCTATTTCCTCTCTCTCTTCACAACAGCTGATATAGCATTCTGGTCAGGAAAATGGCATCTAACCACATCCAATTTTGTAATACAGCATATTAATCAGGCCTACTAACCCTCATTCTTGAGATATTTCAATCATTTCCTCTTTGGAGGACAAGCTTACCATACCTACAAGTACGTAATAATCATTCATTGCCCGCAGCTATTTTGAAAATTCTACAGTCTTCTTAATTTCTCATTTGTCAGCAATTGATTGCTCACCTACGACAATAATGTGTCCTATTTACATACTCACTAATCATAAACAGAAAACTGCCAAACTTTAAAAAACAAAAATACAACACAGAAACACTAAAGGCAAAAGATAAAGCAAGTATATAAAGGCTGATTCCAATTAATTCAAGCAAGAAAAGGACGCACTGCAAGGCTATTGTGTTTCCTTCAAGAATAGATAGGGATGCAAAAAAGAAGTAAACTAGAAAGATCCTTCAGACTGCATGTATTTGAATCCTCTTAGCAAGAGGAGATGAATAACAGAAACTCTAGAACTAAAGCGTCGTATTGGTTTGGAAACAGCAAATCATGTAATGAAACAGATATTATATGTACATCAGCGAAACAAAGCATCATTTAAAGGTTCCAAAACCTCTCTAATGAGAAATCATGTTATGGAAACAATTTCATGGTACAGATACAACAATAGAAGCACTTCTAACATAAAATTTTAATCATTTGATATGACAAAGGAGAAGACAGCTTCAAATTCACCAGGAGTGCCAACCCCAATTGTATCACCAAGGGAAATTTCTGAGCAGCCCATGTCGTAATGCTGTTTAGATACATATGCTAGCTTAGATGGTGGAATCATTCCCTCCACTGGCACCCCACAACACATGATATGTATCTGCAAGGTTGAAGGAAAAAATTCTCCATTTTCTTATATCACTAGAATAATGCTGCTACTTGTAGTCACACAGCAAATTTATATCACTCAAATAAAAAATATGTATTAAATGTAAAGCAGGGACTATAAGGGTGCACTGATTATAAGATATTTGAAACTCAAAATACTAGTACTGAAGAGGTTTACATATGACATCTAACTGAAGACTTCGAAAATCATGGATAAAAAGTAAAAGGCAAGAGATATTCAAAAAAATGTCCAAGGACGTATTCAAATAACACAATAACATAATAATGGACTAAAGGGCAAAAAAAGACAGGGAATATTAAATGAATCATAACTTCAAATATAAAGGGAAAACAAATATTTCCTTTCCTTGCAAAAAAAAATTAAGTACTTTGTATCTAGATTAGAAGCATACCCACTAGCAGAAATTGAGAGCTCTCTGGCAGCTAGAGTAACAACACAGTAACGGATCAAACTATCTTCAATGCTACAACTGATGTTTGACTTTGAAAAAGACTCAGAGGCCGAGGCGAAGATGGCTACTTCTTTGGCTCCAGAAGATAGTAGTACAAAATATTAATAATTCCCTTGACACAAATTCTGCATTAAACCATGTAAAATTTTCCTAACTTCAGACAGATTAACTTAAGATTAGGAGTTAAGAATGGAAATCTAGCACCTTCAACATTTCAGATTGCTTCCACAACATCTTTTGCATCTCCTAGCTGTAATTCAATCATAAAATATCTCATTACATCCTTTAGCTTGCTTTGGATAATAGCATCCTTCAAATAGAGCATTGAAAACTAACTTCAAGATGCAAACCAACGTAGGCAAATGGATATTAAATGGTGTATTAAACAGATATGATGTAAAGAATAGAAAACAATTACAAAAATTTGATAAAATCACCATGAATGAACAAAGAAATAACACAATGATTCATGAATATGAAGCAAAAGTGTATTTACATCATTAGCAACCACTAAACATATGAGAATTCAGAGCCAAAATTTGAATATGTTGACACAAAATAAAAGAATCCTTTATCAAACTATGCTGAAACAGAAAGAGAAGCCAATTTTTCACAAAGATTGACCAGAAACCTAAGAGAAAAGACTGCAAAAGTTTTATTATCTCATACTAAACCATGCATCAGCTACCTGTGGCATCCACTTTGGTGACACAAAGCTTGTAGCCTCAACAACTGGCAACCCTGAAGAAACTAGCAATTTTATCAGTTCAATTTTCACAGCAGTTGATACAATATTCTTCTCATTTTGCACTCCATCCCTTGGACTAACTTCCACTATCTTCATAAATTCTGGAATACTTCTTAAAAGCTGCATGATTGTATATGGCATAAATGTCTTAGAATACAATATCTTATTAATGAAGAAAGCAAACAGAATAAAGCTTGTATGGAGCAAAGATCAAAGAACATAGAAAAAGGATGAGGAAATTGTATCGTCAAGATAGTTTATCTCACAAAGCTTAGCTTCAGTATATATCATACTTGGCTCAAACTAAACTAACTGAAGCATCTTATTTGTAGAGGGGAAAAATTAAAAGAAGAGAAACAAGGATCCTCAAACTAGAAGAGCAGTTGAAAATCTCATAGTCCCAGCCTCCCTCTACTATGATGAAATTTGAAACTAATACGTATAGTAATAATGAGCAAAGTCCATATAAAATTGATTTACCTTTCTTGTTGAATCTCTTTCTGATTTATCATAGCAGTCAGTGCTATGATGAGCATTTGACAAATGCCAAGCATGACGATCATTAACAAGCACCCTATTAAAACTTAAGTTTTCGTGTTTATAGTCTAAGAAATTTCCCCAAGATATGTTCCTTGCTTGTTTTCTCCAAAGCAAGGCTTCTCTTGGACCATCAACACTGGGGATGGGCAAAAAGAAAAGCAAGAAGTTATAGATTAACCCATTCAAACAGAGAAAATATACATATAACAAAATAATTGAACAAAACAATATTATGCCCACTCGATCAATAGTTTGTTTAAATTCACACCAAATGACAAATAATAAAAACAAACACCACAGATCACTCATCCCATGCTTATTCTGCCAGGCATTGAATCCTAGATTGTACATTCTTCTAAAAAGAGAACAGTCAACAAAAAATCATTATTATTCCATTATCTAAGGCCTGGTGAATATGCTTGCTGATAATTACATAATTAAGGGGTCTGACTGAGATTGGATTGAGACTCCCAAAATTGCTGTCAAATAACTAAAAATCAATTTATGCTTATTTTGCAATATTTATTGGAATACATAACTTTTTAAATAAGAAAAGAAATAGGAAGTAATTAGCCAAAGAAATAACAGGCTGACTTTTTAAAAAGTGATTTAAATGGATTAAAAAAACGATTTTTTCCTAAGACCTTTTTCATATCATCTGGACTAAAATGAAAACTCTATGTTCAACCACGATAGAAATGAACTAGAAAACAATCTCCAAATGGGATTGCCATCACTGGGTCAACGAGTTTGCTATACAGCAAGACTTCCAACATTACACTCAAAACGCTAACACTCAATTTGTAATTGCAAAGAAATATGAGTGGTATTATAGAACAATAACTATATGAATTGGAACACTTGCAATCAAATAACCTTCATCAACTGATAAATAAGGCAGACCCTCACCAAATATAATCCAATCAATCACTGATATTTGTTCTAAGTTGCAAAATTGGATTGTCTATGTATCCATAAAAAGCCTCATGATTTCTTATCACGAATCATACTGACCGTACAATTCAACAGTCGAAAATATTCAATTACTGAAATCATGGTGAAAAGAAAATAAAAGAACACGAGATGAATAAGAACTTCAAACTATTTCATAAATCTTAACATGGGAATAACCGCAAAGTTGAAAGTAATTGCTTATTTGCCGCCTTCTAATGGATTGACTCCGAAGCTTGACAACTTGGTAACACCAAGAGATTCTTTGAAATTCGACATTATAGGAGGAATTGCAGAACGCAAAAACTTATCCAATGCCTTTAACTCTAGCATTTGATCCAGCAGGAAAAAAAAAAAAAAAAGAAAAAAACCTTTGTCAAGTCGGATAAAGATTGCGATGAATAGAAAGACGGGGAGCTATATATTATGAGATTGGAGAAAACGGAGCGAATGCGATGACTAAAGTTGCCTAATTGCGGAACGTACGTGCTGAGATTGCAAGATGATTATGAAAGGAAGAGTTTCTCTGATTTTTCAGATCGAGTACAATTGAAGATTATCAATTTTATGTTTTTATAAATTGATAATAATAATTTATAAACAAAAACTTTTATAAAAAATTTATATTTTCGTGGAATGAATATTTTTAATAAATTCAATTTTTAATTAATTCGATAAAAAAAATTAAAAAAGTCTATTCGGTTAATGAATTTCTTTTTCTATCTTAATTTTGACACGTGGTCATCATATATTGGCACACTTTGATGAGCTCAGATTCGTATGCCCAGATTAGATTTCAACAATTTCCCTTCTGCCATCCATTTTGTTCTAAAATGAGCGAAAATCGCTAGGAGTTCTGCGTTCGTTGTGTAGCTCAGACGCAAGCCTATAATTTTTTGTTTTTTAACTCACAAATAGACAAATACAATTAGTGATTGTAATATTTGATTGTTAATAGTAATAAATTTTCCTAAGCAATCTACTCTGAACACTTGTTAAAATTTTTGTACTTACTATTTATAATAATATTTGATATTTAATATAATAATTAATAATTAATTTTAGTGTATTAAAAAATATAATTTATTAAATATATAAATCTTAATAAATACCTTAAGTGTACTTGTTAGCAAAACTCATAATAAATATATAGTGAAATTTATGTATTTTGATATATGTATGTATGTATGTATGTATGTGTATATTAACATTTTTTAAGTGTAAATTAACTTCAAATAAATTGTTTTAGTTCTTTTTATTTGTCTAGTTGAAAAATAAAGAGATGAAAAAACAATGAAAGATGAGTGGAGGAAACCTATTATTCAACTTGAATAATATCATATTTTCTAGCATGGATGTATAATTTAGATTGTGGTAAAAGATATTTTCTTTCTTTCTTTACAATGATTTCTATCAATGCTTATTGTTTTTGTTCATTTCCATTGTTTATTTTTCATCTAAAATTGAATATAATCTAATATTGTTGAACTTTGATGTATTTTATTTGAATATGTTTATCAAATATTTTATAAATTTTATTTATTTTTTAAACATTTAGAAAAAAATGATTGTGTCAAACCAGTAATTTTTAAATATTTATATTCAAATATTATTAAAAAAACATATTAATTAAAATTATTAATATTTATTCAAACTTTAAAATTATTCAGATTTCCGATAATGATTCTTTATAGTGGTGGCTATTTCATTTCAAATTATATTAATATTGTTTTACATCTTAAATATGCATACCTAAATATAAATAATTTTGTTATAATATAATTTGATAGTCTAAGTACATTATTCATAGAGAGTATTTTTTTTAAGATGTAATAATTTAATTTAACAATTTAAAAATCAAGTTAAATGGTCTAATATCAAGTTTAATAGTTCAAAAAAAAAATTCAATAGTTCAAAAGTAAAAAAATTTTAGTAATTGATTAATTTTAAAGAGAAAATTAGCAAATAAAAGTTTAAAATATTAATATTTTAAAAATTAATATTTTTGAAATGTGATAAAGAAATTTTGATCCTTTTATAATCCAATTGAGATTAATTAAAATATTATCTCAATTGAAAGGTAAAAATTATTTTTAACTCATAAAATATTTTTTCTATAAAATAAAAAAATTGAATAAAAATTTATCTTTTAAATTAATTAAAAAATATTTTTTAAAATTAATTTTAATGTATAAATATATTTTAAAGCATTCTTTATGCTAATTATTTATAAAAAAATCAAGATATTAAATACCAAACATTCTTTGTACTAAAAATAAACAAAGAATCAAAATTTAAAATAAATTAAAATATATTTTAAAAATAAACTTTTCAATTAAATAAAAAGAATAACATTAAAATACAAGAAAAAAATCAAAAAATATATATTATATCCATTAATGTTAACTCTTAACCTTAGTTAAGAGATTAAAAATACATAAAAATAAGAGAGAATAAAAATATAATTACAAAATAATTTTTTCAATATGTCTTTAATGTGTATTGAATGTATCTTAAATATATAATGAGTAACGAGCAAGGCTCCTATTTATAAATACAAAAAAGAGTTTTAGAGAAACACCAAAAGTCAAGAAATAAAAATGAGTTTAAAAGAAAAATTAAGGGTCAAATCAATTAATTGGGTAGTTAAATATTTTAATTTCATTCATCAATCCAACATTAATAAGTAATTTAGCACTTAATTTTAATAGATTTTGTCTGTTATATCTAAAAAAGAGTCGTTAAATTTTGTATTATCTTTCTAAAAAGATTTGAATCAGATCAATTTGAATTGTTTAACCCAAGTTATGGCTCAAACAATAAAAAAATAAAAAATAAAACTAGGCTATTAGTGCAAATGGATCCCAGTTTAGGCAATTTTTAGTCCTCTAAATATTCGAATTTAATAGTTGTCGTATGTAAATATTTTTAATTCAATGAATTTTTTTTCACAAAAACTTGAATCACCTCAAAATTCATCTTGATTAAAATGTTATACTTATTTTACTATTCTTACATCAGAATAAAAATTAAATAATAATTACAAATAAAACAAATTTTAAAGATAAAATGTAAAATAATAAATTTAACTTTTAATAAATGTATAATTTTAAATATTTATCACACCCCTAACCAGCTTATTGTCAGTCCCTTAATAATATAAATTGTTAATATTTAATAATAATTTAAAATAAGAATTCACTTACAAAGTATTTATTATTTTATTTCTTTTTAATATTTCTAAATAAGTAATTCTCATTCATAAATTTTAAGTATAGCCAAAATAACTCTTAAATAAAAAATCTATAAACCTTCTTTTGTACTTAAAATAATACATAAATTATAGGAATTAATTAAAAAAGAGAATATAATTTATTCTTATTATTTTATTAAAATTAATATTTTTTAGACAATATTTATTTAATAATTATATCTATAATTTAATTTCTCGACTAATAACTCCTAAATCAGTTAGCCTTAAGACATTAGGTATTAAGACATCCTTACAAATCTTTTTAAGATATAAACTTTAATTTATTTACATTATTCTTTTTTATTGAACACAAAATATGTTCTTTATAGCTAAGTATACTATTAGGATACAACTCATTTCTAATCTTTACAAATAATATTTGTATTCATTTTTTCCTTATTTTTCTTTTTTTATGCCCTTAGGTGTAACATCCTAATGCTAGAAGTCGGAAAATAGCTCAAGAACGAGAGTACTTGAGTAAAGAGCGATGTCTAGTGGATTTTAAGATAACTGTAGGAGTAAAAGCAAGTCCTACATTAGAATGAGAGAAAAAGTTCCTGATTTATATAAGTGAAGTTAGAACTAACATATTAATATGACATTTTAGAATGGGTAGTGATTTATTCTCAAGAATTTTACAGTTAAGTATACTTGGACAAAAGCAATACTAAGATAAGTAACCTCTTAAAAAATTCTTATATTGACCCGTTACTAAGGACAAAATCGTGAGGTTTTAATAATTGGATCAAAGTAAATAATATTATTGACAAATATAAACTGGGTTTATCAATATAGTATCAGAGCTAACTCTCCTTTAATACAATTATGGGTTCAAAAATTAGCCACACAAAAGCTAATGGGTCTATAATATTTCGATTCTAAATAACAAAGAGTAGTGTCAAGACGAGGATGTTTGAGTAAGGAGCAGCTCCTAACAGGCTTCAAAATAATTATGAGGATAAAAATGAGTCCCACATCAAAATGAGAGAGAAAGTTCCTAATTTATATAAATAGAGTTAGAGCCAATATGTTAACAAAATTTTTTAAAATGGGTAGCAATTTATTTTCAAAAACTATTTAATTAAACATGCTTGAATGAGAACTTCATGAAAAATTCTCGTATTAATCAATTACCAAGAATAAAATCGTGAGGCCTCTAAGATTGGTTTAAAGCGGACAATATTATTGAAAAATATTGAATTGATCACACAGTATGTTATCAAAGTCAACTCTCTTCTAGTAAGATTGTGAGCTCAAGAATAAAGCATATAAAAGTTGATGGGCATGTAACATCCGATTCTAAAAGATGGGAAGTGGAGCTGAGGCGAGAGTGTTTGAGTAAGGAGTTACTCCTAGTAGGCTTTAAGATAGTTGTGAGGGTAGGAGCGAGTCCCATGTCAAAATAAAAGAGAAAATTCCTAATCTATATGTGTGAAATTAGAACTAACAAATTAACAAAGCCTTTTAAGATGATAGTGATTTATTCTCAAGAATTTTGTAATTAAACGTGCTTAGACGAGAGTAGTACTAAGATTAGTAACCTCTTAGGAAGTCCTCGTATTAACCGATTATCAAGAATAAAACTGCGAGATTGCAAGAATTAGGACAAAGCGAACAATATTATTGATAAATATTAGACTAGGTTTTATATTAAGAGTTGTTTTTAATAAAATTGTCAAAATAAATAGTATTAAATTTTTAATTTACACTCACAATCATAAGTAAAAATGAATGTGTGATAACATAGTTTATAAAATTTTTGTTTAAAAGATATATAGACACAATTAATTAACTAATGATCATATAAGAGTTCATGATTTGAATAATTCATATAGAAGTAAATAACAAAACTTACTATGAATTTTAAAAATCAAAACCAATTGTTAATAAAAGACACAAAAATAATTTGCTTAAAAATAATACTATTAAAGTGTGTCTCAAAAATCTAAGAGAGAAGAAAAAATAATTCTTTACTTAGCCATTATTGTACAAATCGAACACTATTAGCTAACAAATTTTTTTGAAAAATTTTGTAAATAATAAAACACTCCAAAAAGAAAAGCACATACACAAAAAATAAAATAATATTTATCACATGTAATATCAACTATCCCTTTTTTCAACTAATTTGAGATATTATCCTTAATGTCTAAATACAAATACGTAAAATATAGAAAATGTCACCTAAGCGAATTTTATTAAAAAGACAAATATGTAATATCTAGTCTCTTACAAGCATTAATGATCAATATCTGAAAAATATTTTACGTAAAATAATCTAAAATGAAAGAAAAACATACTATTATTTAAACCATAAAAAAGAAACAACATCATATGTATATACAGTAGTTGTGATTGTGACTCTCAGCTTTATCTAGTTTTACACTTGGAAACGACTTAAATGCCCTCTATATGTTGGAAATAGTTTTTTTATATAATTTTTCTATAAATTAACAAATAAGGTCATTTTTAGTCAGATTTTTAATAATATAGTCTCCTGTTTCTATAAGAATTGGTTCCATAATTTTTTTATTTTACGTCATACTAATTTACAAAATTGCGTCTTAAGAGTTAAAAAATATTATCTAAAAACTCTTTACTCAGTCAATTCTTAATTAATTAAATTTTATCTTTATAATTATTGAAATCATTCCTAAAGAATGATATTGCATATTACAAGTCCATCGTGTACATTTATAACAAATCTATAATCTTTTTACTCTTCACTTTTTAGCATAAAAACTTTTACCTAACCTAAGCATTTCAAAAATAAAAACATCAAGAAACTCACTTTTTAAACGGACTCTAGCCTCAATTAGCATCTTATATCCTTAGAAATGTCTTTGTCCATTAGCATTTTAACTCTTGTAATATTGTCATAACAAATTTTTATCAAACTATTTATAAAAAGAGAAGAAAAACATCTTCAGAGATTTAAAAAAATTTCATTCATTTTCAAAAATGCAGAAAAGGAAGCAAACAAGTAAAAAAAAATTTTTTCTAGAATTTAGCTATTTGGGAAGAATTGAAAATCGACTTAAATTATCACAAAGTATTGTTATTTGTCACTTAATTTTAAAAAAGAAAGAAATAACAACAACAACAAAATCAGTGAAAATTATCTTGCAAAAACAAACATCAATCACTAAAAAAAAAAATTAAATTA
The DNA here is from genome assembly GCA_035221805.1 of Trichilia hirta. NCBI lineage: Eukaryota > Viridiplantae > Streptophyta > Magnoliopsida > Sapindales > Meliaceae > Trichilia > Trichilia hirta. The sequence continues at coordinate 10,776 of JAWDEX010203391.1, forward strand.
GAAAATAATCTTATGAACAATTTTTCTTATAACAAAGATCAGAAAGAGGAATGATTTTTTCTTAGAACTCTTTATTTTCTACAAGTAGTTGGAATTTTTGTTCATTTATTTTAAACACATTATTATTTTTAGAATTTTTAATATCAACAGCTTCATAAAGGAACATGTGTTTTATAATAAATCGGCTACTCTATCTTTTGTGAAAAAATGTAAAAAATATAGAGTTAGAAAGCAAAACTTTTTGACTAATTTAAATTATTTCTCTCAAAATTATTTTATCATGCTAGAATGTCTGGTACCCTTTCCCTTTTTTTTCTTTTTTTTCCTTTTGCTGGACAAATTATCTGCTTATTCTTTAGCTAAAAATATAATTCACATGCCTTAAAATGACAAAAATTAATTACACTACTTCCCTCATTGTCAAGTGTATATATTTAAAATATTTGATATGGATAAAAAATTTTCACCTTGATCAAAATTTTCTTTTTATCTTAGATACTCCATTAAGATGAAATTTGTTGTCATTCAATTATCCTAAGTCTTCAAAGCGTAGCTTTCATTCTTTACTCTCTATCACTTGTATACA
>JAWDEX010203402.1:0-11360 GCA_035221805.1 Trichilia hirta
AAATCTTGTAAATATTTAGCATTTATATTAATTATATACATGTTATTTAATTTATGCATAATTCATTGTTGCATAAAATTCATGATATTTTATTGTTAATAAAGACTAAAAAAATTAATCAAGACAATGAAATATTTTTAATATTCTCTTTTCTCTTGGTTTAAAAAAAATTTAATTAATAAAAAGTTTAAGACAACAAAATATTTTTAATATTCTTCCTTTTCTTAACCTAATATTTTTTGAAAACTAAAATGGCAGAATATTTTTAATATTGTCCCTTCTCTTAGTAAAAATGATAAAAAGGATAAAAATAAAGTAAAATTAAAAAAAAAAAAAAGAAGAAGAAGAAGAAGAAGAAAAATTAACTGAGACGGCGGAATATTTTTAATATTCTCCCTTATCTTAGTTAAACATTTTTAACTAATAAAAAAAGTTAAGACGGCGAAATATTTTTAATATTCTTCCTTCTCTTAGTTCAACAATTTTCAGAAAAAACTAAGACGTCGGAATATTTCTAATATTCTCCCTTTTTTTAGTAAAAATTATAATCAGGGTAAAATTAAAAAATTAAAATTCAAGATCATTATATTTTGGTAACCATTCCTTACGAAAGTTATAAGAAGTCTAACACATTCTCTACACTTAATTAACCCCCCGAACTTGATATATAATTTTTTTAGATGATCTATCCCACCATTATTTGAGCAGATGAAGACTCTATTTCTATGTTCAAATTTTGGATGACATCAACACCTATAAAAGGGCAATTTTGGATAGAGATTTTAAAAGATAGTTAAAGGCAATGAAATTCAAAATAGACTTTACGCATATGAACCAAGTCTAGACACTTGTTGATGTTCTAAAAAGAATAATTTTTATCAAAAATAAATATATCTTTAAGAGAAAAATTGGTAAGAATGAAAAGATTGAGACTTATAAAACACGGTTGGTTACAAAGAGTTATACTTCAAAACCAAAATTAGATTATAAGGAAACATTTTTATCCATTGCTATAATTAAATTCATCCAAATTATACTAGCTATAATAGCATACTATGATTATAAAATTTGACAGATAGATGTCAAGATAGCATTCTTTAATGATTATTTTAAGAAAAACTTATTTATGAAATATTCAGTTAATTTTATGTCTACTTTTAAACATATAAGGTATATAAATTGTATCAATCTATTTATAGATTGAAACAAGCTTTTAAAAGTTGAAACATCTAATTTAATAAAACAGTCAAAGTGTTTGATTTTATCAAAAGTTCAGGTAAGCGTTGTGTTTATAAGTGAATTAAAAATCATGCGATCATGTTCCTCATGTTATATATAGATGACATATTATTAATGGGTAATGACATATGCATAGTGATAGAGATTAAAAGCTGGCTATTTACAACTTTTTCTATAAAAGATTTAGGAAATGTAACATACATTCTTAGGATTCATATCTATAGAGTTAAATCAAAAAGGATAATTAGATTATCTCAAAAGTTGTACTTGAAAAGATGTTAAAAAGATTTAACATGAAGAATTCTAAGAGAGGTCTCCTACCCTTTAATTAAGGTCTTCATCTTTCAAAAGATATAAGTCTAAAGACTGATAAAAAGTAACAACGGATGCATAGTATCCCATATACATCAATTATAAGTAGCTTGATGTATGCTATACTATGTACACAATCTGATATAGCTCATGGAATAAATATTACTAGTAGATATCAAGCAAATCCTTGAGAAAAATACTGATCAGTAGTAAAATCAATAGAAAAATACTGATTATATATAGATGATATATTATTAATGGGTAATGACGTGTGCATAATAATAGAGGTTAAAAACTAGCTATTTAGAACTTTCTCTATAAAAGATTTAGGTTATGTAACATATATTCTAGGGATTTATATTTATAGAGTTAGATTAAAGAGGATAATTAGATTATCTCAAAAATTATACTTGAAAAGATGTTAAAAAGATTCAACATGAAGAATTTTAAGAGATGTCTCCTACCCTTCAATTAAGGTCTTCATCTTTCAAAAAATATAAGTCTAAAGACTGATAAAAAATGACAACGGATGCATAGTATCTTATATACATTAGTTATAAGTAGCTTGATGTATATTATACTATGTGCACGATCTAATATAGCTTATGCAATAAATATTACTAGTAGATATCAAGAAAATTCTTGGAAAAAATAATGATCAGTAATAAAAACTATCCTTAAATACTTAAGAAGAACTAAGGATTTAATTCTGAATTATAGATCTCAAGAATTGAGTATTATGGGTACTCAGATTTTGATTTTTAATCAAATATAAATGATCAAAAATTTACGTCTAATTTTATATTTCTATGTAATAAAAGGACTATGAGTCAAAAAATCTAAATAAATGGCAATAACTGACGTTGTGACAAAAGCTGAATATGTAATAGCTTCAAAAATAGCTAAAAAGTGATCTGAATATGAAAGTTTATATTTAAACTTGGTATAATTTTTAGTATGACTTATTTGATAAGCATATTATATGATAATATAGGTGCTATTGTATAAGCCAAAGAACTAAGGGTATACCCAAAATCTAAACATATTCAATGAAAGTATCATATTTTGAGAGAATTTATTGGTGCTAAAGAAATTTTAATCAAAAAGATATATTTAGTAAATAATGTCGCTGATCCTCTTACTAAAGCAATGACACTAAAGCAGCTGGATTAATATTTTGAGAAGACGGGTATAAGATATAATAGTGAATTACTTTAGTGCAAGTAAAAGTTTGTCAGTGTTGTATGCTCTAAAATTATTCATATTGTTAATTTTAGACACAGTATATTGAGTTACTGTGGTAATATATACTATACATATTTTTATTAATAAAGCAATTTTTTCAATTTATGATGTATACTACTTTTTTATCTAATCATACTAATAATAGAATATGCATATGAATCGTTCAAGATAATTAGATCATATAAATTATTTTCTATATATGTAATATCAACTAGGCATTGATATTATATTATAAGCACAATGAATGTCTTCGATAAATGTTATGAAATAATATTAGTACGAGTGATATAATAGTCATATCATTAGGACATTAATGTGAAATAATAGTTAAAAAATTATTATTTGAATGTGAATAAAGCTATGATAAATTATATGAAAGTAAATTATCAATAATTCATCATATGATTATACAGGTCTGTTAACTACTCTTTATAACTTAAATATCATAATTGTTAATTGGTATAGATTCATATGATTTATATGGTGTATAAATATTAAATTAATCATGTCTTGTATATAAAAATCAGTTTAGTAATGTATTATTTATATCAAAAAGCATATAATTGTTAGATGGGATTCAGTGACTCGATATAAAGAATTTTGAGGTATAGTTGACTCAATCCAGATTTGAGTTTCTAGTCCGATATTAATAAATAGTTAAAAATAAAGTCTTTGACTAAAGTATAAATGTTATATGAAGAGTTCATAGTAACAAGTTTAGTTCATATTGATCAATTATCTGAATATAATTATATTTAGGATTTTAACATTTGTGAGCCCTAATTTAGTTAGGATTAGACGAACAGAAGGAGATTATTTATATAAAAATGATAATTAGTTATAAAAGATTTGATAAAGATCTTTTTTATTATAATTTAAGGGTTATGGCACATTACTAAATGTTAACCATAATCGATAAGTATCCGAATGGTTTAAAATAAGATCGATGAGACCGATTTAACTCACGACTAATATCATAGTGAACTAAGATGTCACAATATAAATTTTAAATTATTCTTATTATTAGAAAGAGTAAATAATATTCGTAAGAGAGCTAACACTTTCAAAAATATTATTTAGCCAAAAAAATTAGTAAACGGTTTACGCATTAAATGGTTTAACGAATTGAGAGTTTAAGTAAATGATCTAATTATTATTTAAAGTAAGTTATAATATTTTATTTCATAAATATTTAAAACTATAAATCAAATTTAAATAAATTTGATCAAAATAGGCTTTACCGAATTTAAGGTTAATTTATAATTTTTTAAAGTTTAAGGGTTCAAGTGATGTTTTATATTTATTATTAAGAAACTTGTTAGACAAGTTTTAGGACCCATTTATCTATGAATAAATATCAAGGATATTTTAGTAAATGGATAAAAAATATAAATAAGGTCATTTTTTCATTTTTGAAAAATTAATCCATAATTTTCAAAATTTATCAAAAATCTAATTTGCTCTCTCTCTACATTCGGCCATAGCTAAGGAGAATTGAAAATTTTGATTCTCTTGAAGATTTCAAGTTTTTGGAATTAATTTCTTTATCAAATCACTAAAGGTTAGTGATTATTATCATTAATTACATGAAATATGAATTATTTTGCATAATTTTTGATGAATTGTAATAATAAATCCTAATTTCACATTTAATGTAATTAATCCTTCAATTTTGACCCATATAATTTAAATTTATGCAATTTATTTTTATACATATTAATAGAATTTTTTGCTTCTATTAGTTCTTTAATTCATATGAGAGATTTAGTTTCTATAAGTTATTTAAATTTATGTAATTTACAAGAAAATATTTTATTTCTTATATTATTTAAATTTATATAATTTATTTTTATGTATATTAGGGAGGTATTTTATTCTTATTTTTTTAATTTATGTAAGAATACTTCGTTCCTTAGATCATTTAAATTTACACAATTTACTATTATACACTTAGTGGGATAGTTTGTCCTTATTTATAATGTGTAAATTTAAATATTATTATTTATTTTATTTTATAAGTTATATATCACATTTAGTTTATTATTATAATTTTAGAAATTCATCTCATTTTTTTTAGTTAGTGAAGACTAAAATAATTAGCTAAGATAACAAAATATTTTTAATCTTCTCCCTTCTCTTGATTAAAATTTTTAATTAATAAAAAAATTAAAATAACAAAATATTTTTAATATTATCTCTTATTTTAATAAATATTTTTAAAAAAATTAAGACGGTGTAATATTTTTAATATTCTTTCTTTTCTTAGTAAAATAATAAAAAATAAGAATGCATTAAATTTTAAAAAAATTAAGACTAAAAAAGTTAACTAAAATGGCAAAATAGTTTTTATATACTCCCTTCTTTTTGTTAAAATTTTCAGTTAATAAAAAAAGTCAAGATAGTTGAATATTTTTAATATTCTCCCTTGTCCTAAATTTTTTTTATTCTCCCTTCTCCTAATAAATATTTTTTAAAAAACTAAAATAACAGAATATTTTTAATATTCTTTCTTCTCTCAGTAAAAATATTAAAAGGGTAAATTTAAAAATTTTAAATTCAAGATTATAATATTTACGATAGCCTTTTTTTTTCAATAAAAGTTGTAGGGTACTTAACACATTTTTTATGCTTAATCAACTAATGAACATGAAATCTAATATTTTAGGTAATCTATTCCACCTTTGTTTGAATAGATGGCAATTCCATTCTATTTTTATGTTCAAGTTTTGAATGATGTTAATAGTATGCATATAAAAGCGTCAGATTTACAAATTATTCTTGTAATGTATTTATATATAGAAGACACCTTTAACTCTTTATCAATTATTTTTTGAATGAGATTTTTTATAGTTAAACATGCAAAAACAATACTTATCACTTGACTACCTCTTAAATGTACTACTATTAATATACATCCCATTAATCTAAGGCTATCTCCCATATAGACTAAATAAATCTTCCTCTCAGCTAAAATCTAACCTAGATTACTAATACTATTTACAAACTCTTTGTATTTTTCTATAATAGTCCTATAAAAAAAATAAATATTCTAAAATTTAATGGACTAACATCTTCTCTATTTTTAAACTTTACCCTATAAATGAAAAATAATAATAATATTTATAAAGTAAAAATAGATAAAATAATAGATAACTATAAGTAAAAATATAATGATATATATTTAAATAGTAAAAGATAAAATAATAGTGAAACCTATATAGGTAAATTAACTATTGACAAATAATTTAAACTAAGTAATAAAAGAAATAACAATAAGTACACATATATACAGTATGTAATACTTTGTATTTAAGTTTAAGGATATTTTCGTCATTTTACTAAGTCAATGGTATTTTATTATTTTTAAAATTTCATATTCGTATGATATTTTTGGTTAAATAAGGTGATATCGACATTTATAGAGTGTTTTGAGAGAATTTAAAAGAAATTGTTTGAGTTTAGAAAAGGTTTTTATGTGGTAATATTGACACAATTAAGCATCTAGATTAAATTATTTTAATCGAGAGATCAAATTTATGATGCATTTATTTTTATTAAGAGAGAATAGAAATATGATTGTATAGAAATAAGAATGAGTGAAATCGGAGTTTAAATGAGAGAGAAATTAGTATTAAAGGTTGACTGAAAACTTAGATGATATATTTAAAGGATTCAAATGAAATTTTCTTAAGGGACGTGAATAAAATTTTCTTATATATTTTGATGACTAATCAAAATTATTGATACATTACTTCAAATGTATCAATACATAAGTAGGAGTGGCAATACTGTAAGGTGCAAATCGTGCAGACTTGTTCTTTTTGAGCAGTCTATAATATTTTGGCTATATCTTGAGTTATATAACTCTAATTTGGGTGGTTTTTAATTTTTTAGAAAGATAATTAAATTATATACAAATTTTATGTTAATTATTTTCTCTGATTAAGTCGTATACTAGTTTAAAATGATAAATTATAAAGACTCATCTAAAGATAAGATAATCCTGAATAGCCTTCAATTTTTAGAGCATAACTTTTCATAAAAATGTCTATATCTAGTAATTCTTGAACCATTGAAAATTTAAAAGAATTATATACAACTTTTTATGTCTAGAACTAGACTAAATCTTGCATTATAATGGTTAAAATTAAGGATGAAAAGTTATATTATAGTAGAAGTTACAACAAGGTGAGTGTTAATGTCCAAAACTTTGAGATATCGATACCTTCTTCCTAAGTATCGATACATAAGCTAAAAGCTAAAAAATTAATAAAAGTATTGATACTGAAAACAAATATATTGATACATACATTGAAAAGTATCGATACATAATTAAAAATATCGATACTTTTTGGAAAAATAAGTTATTTTGGAAAAATTTGACACGTAAATCAAATGTATCAATATTTTGGTAAAAGTATTGATATATTTTGACAAAAATTACGACTAAACTAAATAAAAATCAAAAGTATAAATGCCCAAGCAAAAATATCGATAAATCCTACAAAAATGAGCTATATTAAGGAGAATTCATCACCCAACAAAATGTATTGATATTTAGATGAAAGTATTGATACATATTGATAAAAAATACATCAAATTGAAGAAGAAATTAAATGTATCAATACCCAAGGCAAAGGTATCGATACTTTTAAACAAAAAATCACATTGTGACATGGAGAAGAGATATTTAACTTATAAAAAGTCTATTTTACCTAATTTGAAAGCAATTATCGCCATTCTTTCTATATTTTCAAGGGTAATTTAGTGTTTTCTTAATCTATTTACTAGTATATTTTATAAAAAGGGGCTAAATCAATTTACTCCCCTTCTTTTTCATCATAAACACATTCTTAACTTAGGAAAACAATATACAAAACCTATCCTTTCAAATTTCTTCCAATTTTTTCACCGATTAAACTTTCATTTCTTGCTATAAAACCCTAGTATTCATCATCCTTTATGAGTAAAGACTAGTACTACCCCATTTGATCAAGAATCTAAGTGAAAAGATAAGCTAAGGTTTAAGGATGAAATTAGGGATCTTTATATTTGAGGAATAACTTAACTTTTACAAGCTCTAGACAATTTATTGGTAAGATTTCTAATCCATTTGAGTTTATTAGAAGTAAAATAGAGGTTCTGATATAAGGTTAGCTATATATTATAAAATCTTAAGATTTGAATTTTTATATTGGTTAATTAGGCATGTAGTTAAAAAGTTTAACTAGGTAATATGAAAATAAAGGTAATAGTAACTTAAATTATGAATTTAATAAGAATTGGTAAATGGATATTATATATGAGTACTGTTCATCTAAAGCTATTCTCTAGTGAATTTAATATGATTTATAGAATTGATAAAATTATTATTATATGTGTGATTTAGGCACTGAAAAATCGAGAGACGAGACTTTGGGATGCAAAGAGTAAAGAGAATGTCCCTTTTTACTATATGAATGGATTTATTATATTTCTTTTTTCTTTTTTTGCATTTTAAAAGTTAATTTAACACTAAACATAATTTATGCATTATAATTTGAAATATTTAGAGTGATGAATTTGTTGTAGTGGTAGAGACTAGGAGGAGATCTCCTTGTTTATGATTTATAAATTGATAATTTTGTGATTTATGTATTAATGATTTTGTATATTGATATTGATTTGTTTGAAAGGTCGAAGGCTGATTTTGATATTGATACATTGATACTGTTATATAAATCTTTAGTAATTTATATATTGTAATATTGGATACATTATTTTTATGTATGATAGATTTATGTTAATTTTAGGCAGGAGAGCCGTTGTTATGTATTTAATTTGATGTATGATATGGAGGTTGAGGAGACCATGGCCATGAGGGCTAAAACTGTAGTTACAAAAATAAGTAGCCTAAGGGTGGACCTTTAAAGGGCTGTTTGGATGAATGGATGCATCAATAAGGTCGATATAAGGGCAGTGGTATATTATTTGTGATAGAGTGGCCCATTAAGCAAAAATATAAAGGACAATTATGTGTAGGTACACAAACTACTTCAGGCTAACGTCAGTGGTGGGCTTGATTTTACACTAAACTCATGCATTCATTTTTTATTAGTATATAAATAAATTTTTATAAAAAATTGCATGATTTTTGTTGAATATAAACCCGATGGCTTGAGTTTAGTCTTGGCCAGAGTAAACACCGAAAGGGTGGCTTACTTAATGTTTCAATAACTATTTTATCATTTTATCTAAATATATTTACTCTTATATTATTTTAGTTTATTTATGATGTTAAATGCTAGTTTTTATGTGTTTTAGATGCTTGTCCCTTGTGTTTTGATACAAATATGTTATATGTGCATGCGTGTTTTATATTCACTCACAAGATATACTTTCATATACTTACCCCTTCTTATTTTCTAATTTTAGGGCATCAAGTGTAAGATAGAGTGCCCGTTAGTGGTGATTGATTATAGCCTTAGAGCTATTGGTATTTCTCTAGCTTGACTCATTTTTTCTTCTTTGTAAATTTGTCCACTGAAAGTGTTTGATAATCTTTTGTATGTGTAAGATTATAAACTATTTATATTTTTATATATGCTATATAATATGATTGTAAACTTGTACTTATTCTTTTGAGAAAATGATTTGTGATATTCCTTTAAAATTTCTTTGAGAAAATGATTGAAAAAAGTCTCATAGAGACATAGTTATGTAAATATTTTAGTAAAAATATTTTGAATGTTAATTAAAAGCTTATGTATTTTATTATATAGGAAATAGATACCTCAGAAGCTTTACAGGCTTGAGAGGCACATTCAAGGTTAAGAGCGTGTCTCGGGAGTCTACGGCGGTTATCACGTTTGGACCCCAAAGGCGGGGGCATGACAATTCTGTTGATATCAGAGCTAAGGTTTTTCAAAAGCTATTTTAAACTATTACTAAACATGTTTTAAAAATTAATTTTTACAAAGTTTTTAAATTATTTTAAAAAACTATCTTAATAGACAAAAGGTAAGTCAAGTCTTAAGAATTGGATCACCACCATGTATATATATATAGTAAATAATGCCTTTGCAATTTGGTAGAGGAAGAGGTAGACTGCAAGAGAGGTGGTTCCCAAAATCGAATTAAAAGGGTCATCCTTCGTTCCTCCACCTAAATTCGAGAAACCACGAATACCTCTCCTACCTCAATCTCAACAACTAGAAACTAGAATGCCACCTCTGATGACCCTTGAGGCTTGGGCAGCATTTATGGCTTATTGGAATACTCAAGGGTTTTTATAAGCATAAGAGCTAGTAGGGCTAATGCCTTATCCATATCCATACCCATACCCGTATTTAGGATCTACCCTAACTCTGACCAGTGTCAAGCCATCTAGACTAGCTCCAAAACTCTCTAAGCTTATTAAAGAGATTAGGCAACTTGAGAGTGGGCCATTTAGTAGAACAATTGATATAATGGTAGCCAATAGATGGTTAAAGAAAGTGAAGAAAGACTTGGAGAATATAGGGTTAAAAGATGATGTTAAGTTAAAGGTAGTAACCCGACTGTTAAAGGATAGTGCAACTACTTGGAAGGAGAATTTACAGACAAGGTCGACAGCTCTTTTGATTTAGGCTAAATTCCAATAAGAATTCCAAGACCAATTTACACCTCTTTTTATTATAACCAAAAAAGGCAAAAAATTTTGAGGCTAAAATAAATGGAAAAGATAGTAATAGAATACGAGACTCAATTGAGAGAGTTAATAAAGTTCGTACTAGAGTTCACTAATAAAGATAGTTTATGTGCCAAATTTAAAGAGGGGCTCAACTTTGAAATTAGAAAAAAGATGTCATTATCAAAAAATCAAAGCTACAAGGAGATGATTTAGTTAGCTTTGAGGTTAGAGAAGTTAATAGGGGAAAAAAAGTCTCGAGTGTATATTTCAAAAAAGAAAGGATCTTAGTATTTAAGTAGGGCAAGCATCTAAAAAGAGTTATAGTAGTAACTCTTTTAGCAGTGCCTCAGCTATTAGTTTTGCTAGTAACCTCTATTTTTTCCTCAAGGCTAGAAATTATCACAATTTGCATCATCAATTCAAGGGTCAGCTCAAAATTTTGGATAAAGGTAGGAAAAGGATAGATGTATAAATTGTAAGAAGCATCATAATAGTCTTTATAAAATGCCTCAAATGTGTTTTTATTGTAGACAACTTGAACATACAAAGAAATACTATCCTAGTCTAGTCAAGATAAAAATAGGTGGTTAACTTGCAACTAGTTAAAATCCTACCTATGCACCACAGTGATAGCCAATAAGACAGTGTACAATTTTAGCTAGTAAGAGAGAAGAGTAGGTAGTTCTTTCACTATACCATCAAGCTCTCAAAAGAATTTAGGCAGAGTTTAGACTCATGTATTTACTCTCAATCAAGAATAGGTACTGGCTAACCCTGAAGTAGTGACAGGTACTGTTACTATATTCAATCAAATGGCATACGTACTTATTAATCTAGGTTCAAATAGATTATTTATTAATACTGCATTTGCATCTTATGCTAATAGAAAACTATCACATTTAGATCAATAACT
>JAWDEX010203483.1:0-11354 GCA_035221805.1 Trichilia hirta
CTTATAGTGAAAATTTTAAATTTTTTAAGAAATCAAATGTAAATCTCACATAATAATAAAAGTACTATATTAGTTAGTTAAATATAATAGTAATCTAAAATAATAAATGACACAAAAATAAAAATAGAGAAAATACAAAATTTAACAAGATTTAGTATAAGTACTTATATTCTTGGTTATTGCAAAAACTCTATTCTCTTTACTTTTATAATAATTACAATTTTTTAAGGATTACAATACAAATACTCAAAAGAAACAAAGTAAAAAGAAGATATTTAAATTAAGGGATTTTTTGTGAGAAGAACTATTGAACTTTTATGATAAAAGCCAAATTACAAAGATTTTTGTTATACTTTATCTAAAAAACTTTTAATTTTTACTTTAACTCCTTTTTATAAGTCAAACAAATAACAAAATGAAGTAATTTAACCAATGTGAGATTTTTGGTTAAAAAACTAATATTTAATAAATTTTCACCTTGGCAATTTAGCCAATTTCTAACTAAATACTTTAGTTTTTCTCAATACTTTGACAAAAAATTTTATGATGCTTTCAAATATTTAAATGATGCAATCAAACTCTTAGGATATTGATCAAGTCCAAATAATAATTGAATTTAATCATTATAATCACTTTAGTTAACATATTTACAAGATTCTCAATAGTCTTGATCTTCTAAAATAGTATTCTTACTTCTTTAATAATTTCTCGTACGAAATGATATTTGACATCTATATGCTTATTGCGAATATGGAATACTGAATTCTTCACTAAATGAATAATACTTTAACTGTCAAAATAAATACTCATCTTTTTCTGATCGAATCCTAATTCTTCTGGTAATTTCAATAACTAAATATCTTCCTTTATAGCCTTTGTAATTATTATTACTCTGTCTTTGTAGTAGATAAAGTAACTGTAGACTGCAAAGTAGATTTTCAACTCACTGAAACTCTTGCAAGAGTTAATATATAACCAATAGTCTATATTCTTTTATCCAAATTGCCAGTATAATCAGAATTCACATACCCAATAGTACAATGATTAAGTGAATTATCTCGCTCAAATATAAAACTAACATTTATAATCTTTAATAAGTATCATAAAATCTATTTTATATAGCTTATCAATGTCCTTTTCTTGGATCATGCATATACTTACTCATAATTTTGACTATATGTAAAATATCGACTTTTGTACACACCATAAGATATATCAAGCTATTAATTGTATTAGAATACGACATTCATAATATATGCTCAAAATCTTTATTAGTATTCGAAGATAAGGATGTACTAAGCCTAAAATGAGAAGTAAGTAGGATACTTATAAATTTTGACTGTTCTTTCATGCCAAAACTTTATAATACCTTCTTCAAATTCTATTTTTAAGTCAAATAAATATTACCTTTTTATTCTATCTTTATTAATTTTCATACCAAAAATCTTTTTAACTTCATCCAAATCTTTCATTTCAAACTTTAGACCCAACTAAGCTTTTAACTTTTTAATTTTAGTGACATTCTTTGAAGCTATCAACATGTAATTAATATATAAGAGTAGATAAATGAAAGAACTATCTCGTAGCCTTTAAAAATACACATAATGATCATATTTGCTTCTTATATACCTCTTATTTATCATGAATTGATCAAACCACTTGTACCACTATTTCAAAGATTACTTTAAACCATAAAGTTACTTTATCAATTTATAAACTAAATTTTCTTTACTAATAATTCTAAATTCTTCTGGCTAAGTCATATAGATTTTCTCTTCTAAATAACATGTAGAAACAGTATTTTCACATCCAACTATACTAGTTCTAAATTCAATTGAGATACCAAGGCTAATAAAATTCTAATGAAAGTATACTTTATAACTAGAGAAAATACCTCATTGTAGTCAACCTCTTCCTTTTAAACATAATCTTTTACCACTAATTTAGCCTTGTTGCAAACATCATCTTCCTTAGAAAATTCTTCTTTCTTTATATATACCCATTTGCACCTATTTGTCTTCTTTTCTTTTGGTAGTTAAGCTACTTCTCATGTTTTATTTTTTTAAAAGACTGTATTTCTTGTCATAGTTTTCTTTCACTGATTAGATTTTAAATATTTAACCGCCTCTTTATAAATAGAAGGAACATCATTATCTATAACTGAAATTGTATAGGCCACCATATCTTTAAATTAAACAAGTCGTTGAATCTTACATCTTGGCCTATTAACTACAATTAATTTTGGTTGTTGTTAAAGTTCTAGAGTAGAACTTCCTTCTTTATCTTTAAAATTCTCTTTAATCGCTAGAGAATTAATAATTTTTACTAGGTCAATTTTTGTTGTTTCAAACTTCATCTGTTGCTAAACACACTCTACCTATTATGAAGTACTATTAATCTTTGTATGGTTTTCTGTTTTCTTCTTTAATATAGAAAACTTATCAAACATTATATCCCTACTAAAGAGTATCTTTTTTTAACTTGGATACTAGAGACAATATCCTTTTACACTTGAGGTAACTCTTATGAATATTGCTTTCTTGGCTTTGGGATCTAACTTGAACTTTTTTACATGATAATAAGCTATGCAACCAAAAATATATAAAAAATCATAATCATTAATAGATTTTTAAAACCATATCGCTAATAGAATTTTGCCTTTAATTGTAGTCGATGGTAAACGATTAATAAGGTGACTTATATAAGTAATTGTCTCAATGCAAAGCTTTTTGCTTAATTCAGTATTAGATAACATATATTGAAGCTTCTTTAGTATTGTTCGATTCATGCGATCTGCCAACCCATCTATTGTGGTGTGCTTCTGACTATGAAATAATGTACAATTCTCTCATCCTGACAAACTTTTATAAACAGATTACGTGATACTCTCCACTATTGTGTATTCAAAGTTGTTTGATCTTTTTACCAGTTTGCATTTTAATCATTTTCTTTTGTTTAAAAAATGCTTTAAATACATTATTCTTACTCTTCATAATGTACATTATTCTTATTCTAAGTGATTAACTAATAAGGATTCAAAAGTTAACCTAACTTCTTCTTTTAATGGCAAATGAAATCACATGCATAACATATCATAATCACTATGTCTATCTAATTTAATAAGTTATACATTCATTAAGCATTAACCTTATAGTGTTACCTATTCTTTGCCCATCTTTCAATGCAATACTTTCTAGGTTGTGTAATTATTGTTCTAACATGTAAGGTTAGCCTTTTTTGAGTTTTAACCCGTATACCAACAAATACATGATTTAATATTTATTGTAATCATCCGACAAAAAAAAAATTACACAAGTCAATCAAGTAAAATGTAAATCAATATAGATATAACTTTAATAACCTATAGTTTATAATGATTACATCAATCCCTCTTAAGACTAAAAGTCTAACCATTCATACTTGTGATTATTAAAATAAGAGATTAATACATGAAAAAATCATTAATATCATAAAATAAATCAATGGTAAGATAAACTCTCAGGAGCTACCATTTCCCTTGGCTATTCTTCAATCTTTTATCTTTACCTCTTGCTTGATGTGGATGTAGAAATTTAATGCTTGACTCTTTTAAAGTGTGAGTGAATAAAGGATAAAGTGTAGGATTATAGGTTTTTTGTGAGTGGGTATAGGTTTCTAAGGGTGTGTGTACTTTCAAGCCATCAAAGGTTCTCCTCCTCAGCTCAAAAATAGCCCCCTTATTTATAAAATTTGAATTAGGACACAAAAATTGAGATAAGGATGAATGGGGACATTGTAGTGGCAAGGGAAGGCACTATGGCACCTAGAAAGTATGAGGTATCCAAGCATGGACACTATGATGCCCTTATTGGGTGTTGTGGCACCCAGAATGCACCTTTTCTGGGCATTATGGCTCTTAAAAGGCTTTTTCCTTAATTTTCATTATCTTGCTGCCTTTTTCGATGATGATATTAATACCAAAGTTGAAGAACCTTTTCTAAGCTTTTCGTAAAGGTTATAATCAACATTTTTTGACTTTTGAAAAGAAAGTTAAACCCTAAAAGTCCAAAAGAGGTTATTTAACTTGATTCGTGTTCTTATAATCTAGATTCCATTGCTCTACTCTTTCTTCTCAATTTTTAACCTACAAAACAAAAACAACAATAAAGTAATATTGATTTGCTATGAAACTAGCAAAATACTAAGTTGAGATAACTTGATAAAATTAAGTTATTAGATACTCCCATACCAAGTATCGATACATTCATTCAACATGCTTAAAAGTATCAATATTTCTCTTACATGTATCGACCTTTTGCATTCAAATAAAGTTAATTATCATTACGTCCTTCAAAAGTATTAATATTCTTGCATGTATTAAGCTTATCTTGACAAGTTTTAATTATGTTCATCAAATTTTGAAATTTCTCTCTCTAGACAGAAACTAAAAACTTTCTTTAAATCTATTTTATATTAATAAAATCACTTAATGGCATCAAGAATGAAAATCCCAAGAAATATCAATTTCAAAAAAAATAATGGACCAAGGATCTACTGTTGAACCCGCAAGAACAAAATGTCTGAGGCTTTATAATCCAAGCGCAAGAGAAACAAATTTTCTCACCTTTATCTCATTAAAAGGTATCTCCTGGCCATATCATTGATTTTAGCTTCCTATAATCCATTAATTTCCTTTATTAAAATACATTTTATGGGTTTAATGGACTAATTGTTTGAACCTCAGAAGACAATATCACCAAGAACTCATTTGATTGTATTAATCAAATTTAAACAACATAAAACATGGAAATGGCTATAAATGGTTAAGTAGATTCACTACTTTTGTACGAGGGATTGATTTTAATATTAAGAAATATACATTAGGATGTCAATTGCATATAGTTCTTGGTTGTAGTTATCCTTTAGGTATTTTTCAGGCAATGAATGCTTGTTGAGTTGCTTTTAAGAATCCTAAGATTATAAAAAGTAGATTTAAGACATGTGTAATTGGGACTTCATAAGCCCATTCTGCACTTAATTGTTTTATTATAATTTGAATGCTTATTTTACTCAATACTTTGAAATGACCTTGCAGGACTTATATAAGATGCAATGTATTATAGAGGGATGAAAGCCTGATTTATTATGTTGAATGATTTATAGTATCATACAAGCCACTGCTTCTCAATCCCACTCTCTATACTATGGCTTTTCGATTATTAAAGTCTTATAATGTTTGGCTTCATAGACATTAAAGAAGGTCAATAGCATTGATCTGCATCTATCGACTATACTTGGCGAGACCACCTTTTATCATATGCATTACGAGAGGAGATTTGATAGGGAGTGGGTTCTTTAGGCCATCTATCAACCTATAATACTATAATCTATGCCTCAAGCATAGCAGAGGCAAAGTGAGTCCGCTGTCCTACCATGAGACACATCTAATATTCCTCTATTTACCTTTGAGGCTCTTTTGAAGCAAGGTGAGTCTGCATATATTCCCCTCCCTATTGGCTTTGCCTCCACCTTTAATAGCTTATAAGAAGTTCTTCTTTGATATGTTCAAGAAGATGGATTGTTTAGACTTTGTAGTCTTGACATAATTTCATTTAGTAAATAGGAGACTTGGTATGAAAGAGTAGGTAATCATCCAACTCGGACACTTCATGGTCGAGTTTTGATGCAAAACTAAGGACATTTTATATCACATGGCTTGCCATTTGAGATACACTTTACCTTCTCTCTTCTAGCATCCACCACTAGCTTACTAGGATTGGAATAACTATCACTCCCTAAAAGTCAAAATTATGACTGGTATGGAGGTAAGGAAATTCTACCCCCATAAGCCTCAGTCAAAACTTGTATACAGATATTTATACTCCGGTTTCAGTGTTAAATAAATGCTAATCTTGTACAAGAAAATCATAATTATGTAAAAAGAGGCTTTATGCCCAATTATAAATCATAAACCATTTACAAGGGGATATACAATTGATATATAAGTTATACTTATGAATACAAAATTAATAGACCTATGCAAAGCAAAGACATTTAGGTGACTACATTGAGGATCTGACATTCCAATGCTTCTCTTGAAAATTTTTTTGATTCTTCACTGAGAAAATGAATTTTGTAAAAATTTGGAATCTATAAAGGATGAGTTTATGAAAAAATCAATGAGTAGATACCAAACAAGTAAAACATATTATTTTTTTAGTAATTTTATCTTCAAATACAAAAGTATAATACCAAACTTTGAAATTTCTTTGAAAGGTTTCCAAGTATCAAAACACTTCAATGTAATAACTATAAAAGTTTTGTACAATCAATAATTAATTTCCTAAAATTTAAATATATCAGAAAAACATACAAATTTATATATAAATTGGGTATCAAATATTAGATATCTCTTTACCCCTTACTTCTCACTCCATATTGGTACCTATATACAAACATATCATAATGTACAATCAAGGCACATATACTCCCCTTCCTTCCCACCCCCCTTTTATCACTCCTAGTTGAAGGTAAGGAAAAACAAAAATTATAGCCAAAACATTAACATTCAGAATCAAATTCATAAATCCATGTTCTTTCATGAAATCGTAAATGCAAAGAAATCAACAAAATTAATTCTTAACAACAAGACTCTTTTATAAATCCATATTATATGCATACATATGTATAATCATCCATTTTCAAATACTCAGTTAATAATCAAAGTAACAAGAGTTTATTATAAAGCTATCTAAGTGCTAATAATATGTGGCCTCTTCCTAGCCTTAATTTTAATTAACTCATCAACACTTCTCTAAACAATTTTGAAAAAGCAAATTAATTTATTCTAAAACAATAATAATAAATTGTTTCCTAGTTTAAAAAATAATAAGTTTTACAAAATATTTTAAAGTAACTACGATGTTTGAAAATAAATCCACTCATTGCTTACTACCAAAAGTTAGACGATAATTGGATCAATACGAGCAAGCCATTCATTCTCTCTGTGTATCTATAACATAAGTTTATTAATCATTGTTAGAATAATTAGACTATGAATATGCGGGATTAACCAAAGCTCTAATATACGATAAAGTTTTCCTCCTCAAATCCTATTTTCTCATAAACCAATTTCTAATAACTAGTGAACAAAAAACCTAATTATGCTCGATCCATCACCAACAATCATCATATGCGATATCATTTCATTCACAAATTTTAATTAAGTTCAAATTTAATTGCCATTATTTATTTCGCATGACAAAATCCCATTTCTCACAATTATCAACTAATCAATTTATTAGATTATCTACATGTTATTCTCAATTTTAATTTAACTTAAATGAATATAATTGAAAACATGGATGATGAATAGTAATTTCATGGTGAACAATAACTATTATCGAAGAATTGTTCAAAATACAAAAGTAAGATAGTAACAATGCTAGGAATCATACTGAGAGACCAATTTAACCTTAAGACATCCAAATTGCGAGTAATTGCGGAAAGCTCCAAGTCGTAAATAATGGCCTTACTATCTTCTCAGCTTAATCATTAATCAAATTTCTCAAACAAAGTTCTTAAAGTGTAGCCCATGTTGAGTATGTGTGATTGGCAGCAAGAAATGAAGCTTTAAATGGTTAAAATTCGAATAAATTAATGGAATTGGAAAAAGTTACAAAGGAGAGTAACAATGGTAAAACCCATGGGAAGAACTAAATTAGGGAAGAAATGATGCATTCTATCTTCTTTTTTAATCTTAAGGATAAGTTGATGGATGAGGAATTTGTTGATTTGCCTTAGAAGAATTAAAAGAATGAAGAAAATAATATTGAAAAAGTTAAATATGACATTTCCTTACCTTCTTCCACATTTGTTCTGTTCCCAACTTTAATTCTCTCTCATTTAACCTCTAATTTAATTCTATTTCCTTTTGTGAAATTCTTATTCTAACTACTTTCAGTTGAACTAAATGGCTTATTAATTGAATTTTTTAAACAATAAAAATTTAGTTCAGAAGCTCAGCTATACGAATGTTGTCGAAATTTTTGTTTTTTCTAAACTTATTAAATTCTCTTCAAGTCCATCCTAATCACTTAATAACCATTAATATGGAGTTAACAAATCAAATTAATTAGCACTTGAACATGTATTTTGTAAAACAGCATAAATACTCCTCGTGTGCAAAATGACTAAAACAACCCTAGACTTAAATACGGTGTATTACAATCACCGTAGACCCCCTTTTCTAGGATATCAATCCTCATTTGCATAGGGTGAAGGAATCTTAGATGCATATTGACCATTTCATATACTTGATTCTAGCTCTTCCTCCTACTTCGATGCTAATAATTATGAGCAACTGGTTAATTGCATTCGAAGGACTAAAGAAAAAGGATGTCAAGTATGCTACATGCACACCTACTTTAGGCTTTATTTTATATTTTAGTATACTTTTCTTGTGTTTCATTATTTAACTTTGGACTCTCATTGTTGACTATCTATTTGTCATATATACTTCTCTATTTATCTTTCCATCTTGTAAATTCTATGCCTATGTAGCTTTATCCCTTATGCTTTCATTTTATATCTATTTCTATATTTTTAATGATTATCTATGTTTTCTCTTCTTTTTTTGATGACAAAAAGGTAAGAATAAGTGGTACTTGATTGATTGAAATTGAATTATGAATTAAGTAAAGCCAACTTGACAAAGAAATTGGTTATGTTCAAAATGACATTAGACTATGGTAGAGTAATTTATAACTAAGTTCATATTATTTTGTCTTCATAAAAAAAAGGAGACATTGATGACATATATATTTTTGATGATAAGCAATATTTGTTAATTAATTAATTGTAATTAATTAATTAATTTGATTAAAATTGATTAATTAAGTTAATTATGTTAAAATTAGAAATTGCTGGATGAATGCACTTTCATTTACTTAAATTATGAAATTAAAATGTCAATTTCATAAGAAAAGTGGTGTACTAATGATTTGGTTAAGAAAGGAAAATTTTAGGTATAACAAATTAATACCAGACTTAAAGAAGATCGATATTTTAAAGAAGAAGATCGACATGTTGCTAAAAGGCTTGAAGAGTATCAATATCTCAACAAGAAGTACTGATAGATCCTATTATAGAAAGAATTCAAGGCTCAGAGGATGAATAAACTAAAATAAATTATTGAAATTTGAAAAACCAAAGGTCAATACAAGAAATGAAGACTTAAAGTATTAACACTCTAAAGCAATATATCATTTCATTAGAGAAAATATTCCAAAAGTTAAGAGGAGTCAAAGTCTTAAAAAATATCTACACCAATAAAGAGAAGATCAATATGAAAACTCACGATGGATGAAAGTATCAATACATAAGATTAAAGTATCAATACACTTGGAGAAAAAAATTCCAAATTTGAAGAAATGTTTAGTACGTCAAGAAAGATCCATTTAAAGGAATGGAAGATCGATATTTAAGTTCAAAATTGATGAAAGTATCAACATATGGAATAAAAGTATAGATACATTTGAGAGAAAGTCACTGTAACAGTAATATTTGTAGTATTTAATGCAAGCATTTTATGCAACTATAGAGAGCTATTGAGAGCCAAATGGTATAGCATTTGAAACAAAACATTCTTTATAAAAAAAAATAGAAGGAATTACAGAAGAATAACAACTAAAAGAAATTAATTCTCTCTAAATCATTTTGGTTGCACTTATATTGTAAAAGTTTTCTAGTAGGAGAAAGAAAGCTCTGTTTATATTAAAAGCCTACTCTTATGAGAGTTTGACAAAATTCTTATTTTCGATTTGTAAACATTTGCGTTTCACTTCAATGAGTTAAAGAAGAAGAAAGCTTGGGTTGCTCTTTACCTACAAAAGGAAAGACGGTGTACAATTGCCCTTCACCATTAAATAAGGATTTGTAAGCTGGTATACTTGACCTATATCTAATAAGGAGAAAATAAAACCTTGGTATGGAGATAGCTGAGAGAGTAAATATATGCATATAGCCTAACACTATAAATGCTATTTACCCTTTCTTTTTTCTTATTTGTTTATTTAGTTATTACTGTATTTTTATTCTATTTTTACTTAAAATTTTATTAAACCCAATCACCCAATCACCCTCTCTTGGGTAGTATCATTTGGGCTAACAAGTGGTATTAAACCCTAGCTTGCATTTTTTAAGATTAAATATCTTAAAATAAGAGGTTATAAATAATATTTAGCAGCATTTAAGCATAAATTATTGAGGGTCAATCCACAGATAGGCTATCATTTTTTGATGGTTATGATTATGCGTATTGGAAAAAGTGTATGCAAATCTATTAGTATCTTAGACTTTAAGATAGTGACTGCTGTAAAAGATAAGTACAAGCTGTCTTTGATAATTGATGAAGTTATAAAAAAGATGAAACCAAAACCTAAATATGAGTGGACTATAAAAGAGAAGACTCTATTTTAAATAAATAGTAAAGCAATGAATGTTCTATATTGTGCACTAGATAGGATTGAATACAATAGGATCTCTGGCTATGACATAGCCAAAGCAATTTAAGATATGATAAAAGTCACTCATGAAGGCACTAGGAGAGTTAAAGACTCTAAGATTAGCTTCCTTGTACATGATTATGAGTTATTCAAAATAAAATCATATGGACCCATAAAGGACATTTACACTTGATTTTTAACATTATAAATAACTTGAAAGCTCTTAGCAGGATACAATCAAATGCAAATATTATTAAAAAAATATTGATAAGTTTAGCATGATTGTAAAAGGCTAAAGTAACTACTATTTGAGAAGCCAACAATCTCAGCAAACTGCCACTAAAATAGTTGCTCAGCTTACTAATGACATATGAATTAAAATTAAATAAAAATAAAAATAAAGATAGAGAAAGAGACAAGAAAAATGTAGCATTAAAAAGCACAAGAAGTGATGGAGATGATAAAAGTGATGGGAGTCAGCAAATGAAAAGTTTATAGCGATGGCTTGAAAATTTAAGAAATTCTTCAACAAAGATAAATCAAAAGGGAAAAAGTGGAATAGAAAAGAACTTTAAAAAAATGATAAAATATAGAGGTACAAGAAGGAGAAGGAGAAAGAAAGAGAGAAAGAAAAGGACATTATCTGCTATAAATGAAAATGACCAGGTTATACACAGCTTGAATGTCCACTAAAGAAGAAGAAAAAGGATATCAAAAAGAAGAGAGTAAAAAAAATGACATAGGATGAATCTTTCAGTAAGGAAAGCTTTTCCTTATTCTTAAAAGTAAATGGGCAAATTTCTACCTGATGAAAAGGCATGATAGTTGTTGACGTCGTCCAAAATTTGACGTAAAAAAAAATTTAAAAAT